>JANHGB010068120.1:0-25410 GCA_026283785.1 Coracopsis vasa
TAGTGATAGGACAAGGGGTAATGGGTTAAAACTTAAACAGGGGAAGTTTAGATCGGATATAAGGAAGAAGTTCTTTACTGTGAGGGTGGTGAGCCACTGGAAAAGGTTGCCCAGGAAAGCTGAGGATGCTGCATCCCTGGTAGTGTTGAAGACCAGGCTGGACCGAGCCTTGGATGGCATGGTTTAGTGTGAGGTGTCCCTGCCCATGGCACGGGGGTTGGAACTGGATGTACTTAAGGTCCTTTCCAACCTTAATTATTCTATGATTCTATGATTCTACGTTCTTACAGATTAAAACTCTTTTTCATCATGACCCATACTGTAAAGACCTGTAATTGCTAACACACAGGGGAAATTCTCCCCAAAATGTCTTGGACACTTCAGATTATTGCCTAACAAGGTAGAGGGAATATTAGGGAAGGCTGTGAAAAAGGATTTGGGCATTGTTTAAAGCTTATACTGACATGATTCTAGGGGGTTTGTTTGAATATGCAAGGTTCATAATGGGGTATTTAGGTAAGGGACCAAAGGCAGTAAAAGGAGGAATAAGAGTGGGAAAACAAAAGGGAAATTATCTTTATCTTTAAGGGGCTGGTGGGATGTGAGCAGCAAGAGTCAGTCAGTCCTTCTGCCTGGCCGTGTCTACATCAAACATAAACAAATGTCAAGCAGGAGTAGCCAGCAGGTAATGTAAGATGTCTGGGATCCAGTTACAAGGGAGACCATAGGCGTGGAGGTAAAGTGATGTAGTAACCAAGGCCCTGCAAGTCAGATACTGCAGAGATGATAGGATGACCTGCTACCTGAGAAACTATGAGCCCGTGTCAGCTGCTGAGGAGACTACAGGTCTGGGACAGATTCTGGAGAAAGTTGTGTTTATATATGTGTGAACAGAACATGTACATGCAACAACTGGAGTGAAGCTGCAGCCTCAGGGGTTCACATGTCCCTGGTGCCAGCAACTTGGCAGACTGAGATTCAGGGGTAGCATCTCGGAAGACCAGGTGTCCAAAGCTGGAGAATCCACACTGTGTCTAAATATGAGCATGTTCTACTACAGGACATTAATCCTGATCAGCTGGAAAGGAGAGAATCAGGTCAGGCTGCCCATGCTCTTCATGTTTGTGTGAAGGCTATGCCCTCCATCTGTGCTAATCCGTATGGCTTTGTGTAGGTCTGCACATATGTGCATGCGTGTGTCTGTAGACAATTACTGTAAACACTATTCCCAACGTGCGCATTATTTACTGGGAACTGATATTTAGCCTCACTGTTGATTGGACCTGGGGACACAGGACCAAAGCAGCCATGCAACTACCAGTAAAAGCAGAAAATCTCAATTCAGTTTTTGGGGTTTTTTTCCCCTTTAGCCTGAAAAAAAATTAAAGGTGCTTCCTTCTCTTTCTTAGGTATGCTTCAATCACTGTTAGGTCTGTTGAAGTAGAGTAGTTGTGGAGAAAAAAAGGAAAACTTCTCTGGAAATCAGGTAGGGCATGCAAGGTGTGTGCCTGTCTTAAGCATTTAGTTTACCTAAGGGGAAACTAAAGAACAAAAGCAATTTTGTATACAAAATAATGAATTAAAATTCATAGATTTAGTACATGACTCCAAAGAAAAAAATCCACAACTTTACAGAACTCATTTTTGCATATTAAGTAAATCAGCAATTCTTTGCTGTATAGTCATGATGGAGTAGTTTAATGAGCACACTAATGAGTTAATGCAATTCAAGTTGGAATGTTTTTCTGTACTAATAAAGAAATGCCTAACTGGCAATTTTTTAAACTTGTTATGTTCCTTAATATAATTTCAATTCAAATGACAGTTTCCAATGGTGTAAAATAATTACTAAATGGAAAATACAGCAACCATTTCCCACTCACAGCACTGTAGTGACTTTATCTGTTACTTATGTCATTGCATAGCAATCATATGACCACTGGTATACAAAATTAACATTTCAGGTGACTGACTAAATTACATAGTTAATGAAAACATTCTCATTCTGCAGCTCAATTATTCACACATTATGGTTATTTTTCTTTTCCAATTATCTCTTTGGAGCTTTGTGCCTTATAGAAATCTGATCTGATATGGTACAGTTTGCAAAATATCACTACTTATCCTCTTCATAAGTAAATTAAATAAATAGCTACTCTGCAAGAAAGAAAGAAGGAATGAAGAAAAACAACAGAATGATGGAACTTAACTAAAGATTACTTTCAACACTTCGGCTTAGCCAGAAATATTCAGAAGCAAGTTAGAATATTTTCACCATTCCTAAGTCATTTAGCTTCACAAGAATTACATGAATGTTTGGTCCCATCTCATTAATGAGTAAAACCATTCATGTAAAGCTCAGATACATTTATGCATGCATTAACATGCAATGTAGACATTATATATTATATATGATATATTCATGCTCACATCTAGAACTGTCATGCGTATTTACCCATTATCAGAAAAAATAAAAAAAAAAAGTACTTAATTTTTTATATAATATTCTAAGCCACATTTTCAAGACCATTTAGAACTAGGAATAAAGGTAGCTCTTCTAATGGGCAAAATTTTGTAATTTCACCAAAATCAGGAACTGGCGAATGCCGTAAAGTTACGTTACAATTATATATAGAGAAAGAAAACATTCTTTGTTACTAGGTTTCTTCTTTGTGTTACTTGATGTGTCACTGTTCTGCAATTGTTTGACTAGGAACATGTAATATTTTTGCACTTCATGGCAACTATTGCTTTCTCAACAAAACAAGAAAACTGTAGAAATCAGAGCTTCTGTTCACTTCTAAATAACATACTTATACACTGTGTATTCCAGTGTGATTCCTTATGGGATTAAAGATCTATATCTTCACATGACTCAGACTTCAAAGTTGGCCAGTAGCATACCTTGCTTCAGCTGTATATGACTTTCAAGGGATCCCTACATTTTTCTTGCCTACAGGATGAAGTTTGGAAATAATTGTGAAAATAAAATAAAAGTCATTGTATGCACCTGCACAGAAACCCATGTATGAAATTGGGCACAGTGATGGTTTTACTTATTTTTATTATTGGTTGAACCAATCACCCAAGATTTAGAGTTCTTTCTGCAGGTGTACCTCCAAGTGAAGGTGCTTATCTATTTACTCAGGAAGGGATATACATGGGCTTGGACCCTTCCTAGAAACTCCAATGATATCACCAGAAAAGGGCTGGTTTAAAATTTGAGTGGTTGTTCGAAGTTACCCAATCTAGTGACACTTTATAAAGTGATGTGATAGATTCTGTTATTGGCATAAAATATATGAAACTGCAGTAGAGTGGCGAAAAGAAGACCTTGAAAGCCCATTGGATAAGGTGCTTATTTGGGATGTAAGAGATATTTTCAAGCTTTCACCTAGTGAAATAGTACCTATGTAAAAGGGGTAAAAAATATATATTGGACAAAATGATGAAAGCTACAAAGTAGTCTAATCATTCAGTATAAACCAAAATAACTTCCCAAAGTCATACCAGGTACTAAATTCACAGAGCAAGGTTCACTGTTGTCTCTTTCATATAAACAATTAAGCAAACATCAGGATTTACTACTTAATCCTGCTACATGCTTGCAGTCTTAGGAGAACTGCTGTCTGCTTGAACGTATTTAATAAGTCACAGAACACCTCACTAGTTTTCTTATTGTCCATCACTAGGGTTTCTGTTGTTTTCATGAAACAGTGCAGGGACTAATCTAGTCTGATCTGCTTCAGTCTATTACGTAAAGTTAAATTCTATGAATCTATTATCTCCTGGAAATGTCTTACAAGCTATCCCTGTTTGTGACAGCTACTGTTACAATACAAAACAAAAGATTGGTGTTCAAATTTACTTAGAAACAAGCAGAATATGTAGATAATAAATATTCTAAATCAATTAAATACTTCTTCTTTTAACCTCATATTTTTATTCTTGGAACTCAGGAACATTTTAAAGCTAATCCATGTCTATGATGATCTATTTCTTTCATATGGATATATTCTATATTTCATATAGGATATTTTTTACCCTATGCTTACCTAGGGATAGCTTTGAAAGAAAATATTTCTAAATTCAATTTTGATTTTTTTTTACAAGATCACTGAACTAAATATTTTACAAGTTTCATATATACACTTAATAAATTTTACAGATTTTGTAAATCTAATCTTCTAGAAAGATGTTTATAGGTGATACATGACAAATGTATCCTTTCCAAGAGAAAACCTAAATTAAGTCCAGTGAACAGCTGTAGAAATTATCCATTTTTTACTAATCTCTCTCACAAAAATAAAAAATAGTGCAGTTTCTAAATGTGAGTTTTAAAATTATACAGGCTTTTTTGAAAGAAAAATAACTTAATTTAAATGTGAGACTGATCCAGATTCAGTTCCATTTATTTTATTAATAATAAAACACAAAAATATTTTCAAAAATATGAGGTAAAATTAAAAGAAAAAAAAAACCAACCAAACCACAAACAAATCTCATCTTGGTTAAAATTTGAGTGTTGAAGCCATCCACATCATCTCTGTGTCCTTATATTCTTCAGGAAGTCATTCACGTACTATGTATGTTAAATAATTGTAGATTACTCTCTACGAACCTTCATAGCCAATTTCAGCAGGATTATATCTGCTGAATACAGGAGTAAAGAAATATTTTTATTAGCATCCTAGATAAATTTTACTCTTTATTTCATTTTTTATTTTTAATTTTGGGGAATACATATTTTATTCAGAATCTATGTTATAATTATCAGCTATATTATAAAAAAATACTACTTAGTTTTCTAAGGAAAATATTTTTTCCTTGTCTGTGATATGCCAGTTCCATTTTTCTGTAATTTGTACTGAGATAGACCTCCTTTATATCATATTTTCAAAACAAATTACTGTGGTTTTTTTTATACTCTATTTTTTCATTTAATTATTTTAACATCATCATCATACTTAAGATTTTGCACTGTGGAATTTTCTTGGATTTATTTGTCCTCTTTCACGAACTCATTTTGTGCTACAAACTGTCCAGAGAAACTCTATTTAATCCTTTTTTTTATTTAATAAACCACAAACAAGGTAATAAATACTGCCATTATATTAGTGCCAATGATGAAGCTGAATGTATGCATTCCCCTTGACCATTCCTAAAGTACAGGCTGATCAGCTGAAGGGCTTGAACTTCAGACGAAAGATAGACCTAAAATTTTAGAATTAAGTTCAAAAAGTAACGGCGATGCTGAGAAATGAGTTAACCCCACGTTCTAAAGCAGTTCTGTCAGATCCTGAAATACATGTGGAAGCAACATTTTTCAGTCAATGGCTACGTGTGATACTTCAGTTAATTCTTATATTACCTGTAGTAATAACTTGGGTTACACTATGAACCCTGGATGGGAGATCCTCAACATTTAGGCCATTTGTTCCAAAAATCGCATTCTCTTGAAAACTGGGGTGTAAATATGTTCCATATGAAAAACCTTTGAGGTTTAAGTTCAAGAATTACATTTGCCAGTTCATGTAACGCAATAACTATCCTTGGTACTCTCATAATAAACACAATAATACTATAGCATTATTCCATTATGGTTGTCATTATTAATTAACACATATAAAAATAACAGAAATAATTCTTTTGACAACTGTTTTGACAAGCAGTTGAAATATAAGAAATTTTCTCCAGTTGAAAAGTCACCTATTCTTTAGACTGATACAGGATATTGTCCTTAACCTGATATGCCAAATGATGTCATAATAATGTTACTTCTCATATCCACTGAGCCTGCTTATGCTTATGTATTTAAGAAACACTAATCAAATAAAGAATATAAAGACAGTGATTGCAATGTGTAAACATGGCATGAAACAAATGTTCCACTCACACGTAAAAGTAAAGCAGAGCAAAATGTTCTTTTTTAGTTTGGTGTTTTGTTTTGTTGGCTTTGGATTGGGTTGGATTTTTTTTTATAATTTCAGAAATTCTGATGTAACATACTATGCTATGTTTGAATTCAGATTATTTGGACGAATTAGAAGGATGTGTACATATGATGAAAATTTAACTCAACCCAAATTTTACTGTATATGAGATATAGGGATTTTATGTAGGTTAGCACTTTTCAAATAATCTTGACATACATTTCCATCCATATCCTTCATCAGCACTTTGCTAAGAAAAAAAATCAGATCTCCACTTTCATATGTTATCTCAATTCAATGGAATGAACACTACAAGTACTTCACTTGGAAAATGTAGGTATGATATTTTGTTATTTTAATATTTATGCATTGATAATTCATCACACACTGAATGAGTTGATAGATGTTGTGCACAATGTTGTTTTTCTATGCACTAATTAGGAAGAAGAAATCCTCCCCTAAAATACGGTTTTCAAAAGGCTTGAAAGTAGTCATTTTTGGAACCGATATCGAATCTATTTACTTGACGGACGTGAATGGCTGTTTTTAGAAGTGCTTTTTCATGATTAAGCAGTAATATCTGCAATATGATTCAGCTGTAAGAATGTAGCCAATCTTTGTAAATATTTAAGTCATACGGTAATCAGTTATTTCAACTAGAATTTTCCATTAAGTCGATTATTCTCTGGCAGTAGCAATCAGTTATGTTCAGTATTATCTTTCAAAGTAATAAATGCCTGTGTTTCTCTTGGTATTATAAATGGCTATAGAAGCCTACTTTTATGTCTTTCTAAACAAATTTTGGCTGAATCATTTTCAATTCAGAGATGCTTCAAGATAATAATATAAAATATTAAGAAAATCAGTCAAGATGCCTGTATAGTTAAGATGTTATTGTATCCTAAGAGATTTTTGTTAGCCTAAAAAAAATATCTGTAGAAATAAAATATATTTGGGTCAGCTATTAGGCTTTGCTATTTTATGGCTAGACCAGAGCTCTGAAATGTGGCCATAAATTTTACACCACCTGATGTTTTGGGGTTTTTTTTCAGAACCATTTGACTCTACTGGAAAAAAACTTGTAGAGACTAAGATACAGTTTTGTGCATTTACACTTCGGTTTTGGAAGAACACAAAACAAAACATAACAAAACAAATTAAAACCCAACCCAACTCAAAACAAAACAAAAACCATAATGAAACAAAGCAAAACTTCAGAAAGACTGGTACTCCTTGACTGACTGATTTTGATTAGCTTTAGATTAAATCACCTACTCTTTGCATATATAAATAGTAATTCAGATACATTTGAAACAAACTCGATTTGCTAAACTAGGTATATAAATAAGGTATATATATATCTTATATATAAAAATAATATATAAATAATATTTCCTTTTTTTTCCTTCTAAAATGGGAATGAGTACATGTGTAATTGCATATTGTAGGTGCTATTATTATGTCTCTGAGACTTTCATAGTTCAAAAATATTCATGATGATAGAAACTAGCATGGGTGATAAACCATTCACCCATTCAGTCATATAATTACCACAAATCCTGAAAGGGAACCTATGTTTTTGTGAAACTTTGCTAAATAATAAATACCGTAAATTACAAATTTTTTCTTTACATTGTATATGACCTGACAATAGGTATCAGAATACCACAGGAAAATACTTCGTTTATTTTAATCTTTTATAATACCACATTATTTAATTGCATACAAAATACAGAACAAGGCAAAACAGTACCAACAGCTGAACAAAATTGCTGTTTGAAAATGAATATTGCATTTCTCTTGACAGAAACATGGTGTAAACTGCTAGTGACCAGTTTAGATTGAAAGCATTCCTCTTTTAATCCTGTAGCCTAAAGAACTTCACTGGATGCAGCTGTGTTTTGATATTAGCTAATAAAGGATCTACTTTTTATTGTTCCTAGATTTAATGAAAACTGTAGTAATTATAAGAAGAGAGAGACAGAACAGAAAAATTACAACTGTGTGGTGTGTGTGAGCGCTGTATCCAGTCCCAGACTACTTAGTACAAGAGAGACATAGGCAAACAGGAGAGACTCCAGAAAAGGACTGCAAAAATGCTGAAGGGAATGGAGACTCTCGTTAAGGCTGGGACTGTTTAATCTGGGAAGCTAAGTAGGATGTAAAGGTAGGATCTGAAGGTGGAGCCAGGCTCTTTTCAGTGGTGCTCAGTGACAGGACCAGGGGCAACATGCATCAGCTTAAACACAGGAGATTCCCTCTGAACATTAGGAAACACTCTACTCTGAGGGTGAATGAGCACTGGCATAGGTTGTCCAGAGAGGCTGTGGAGTCTCCCTTCTCAGAGATATTAAAAAGCCATCTGGACATGGTCCTTGGCAAGTGGCTCTAAGTGTCCCTGCTTGAGCAGTGGGGTTGGACAAGTTGACCTCCAGAGGCCCTTCCAACCTTAGCACTCCACTGATTCTGTTATTCATGTGTGATTTCTATCTTTCCATGGATAGTAAACTCCCTATATAATGTAAATATAAACAGATACTAAACTGAGTATATTGGTCTTAGTTTTTGCAATTTTGCCCATTTGTGAATTCTTTGAGGTCTGTAGGGGTTACAGCTGCAAGAGCTGAATTCAATAAAACTTCAGATGTTACAAAGGAAATAAAAACCCATTGGCTGAGTACCTTATATTTTCTTCTGCTTCACAATTCAGGAATTATTTCATATTTTGCAAATTGAGTATGCATATTAGAAGATAAAAGTCTAGAATATATGTGGACTTATAGCCTAGCTAGCTGAACCTGTAACTTCACAAGTCCAGCATCTAGATTCTCAATATGCAAACTTAGCTGCAAACTAACCTTTAGAGCATTTGGATGCTAGTACTGGTGAGTTGCATGTTGTCTGAGTCACTGCCATGGTCAGTGCTGAATAGCTTGACTCTTCCCCATGTACAAAAGGCTTGTCTCTGCCTCTCAGTTAGATGTATTCATTCTCCCATCAGTAGATATGGGGCCTGATGAGCATTCCCAGAACATATCTAACTAAGGAACAGTTCATCTGATACTCATGCTACCAGTTTCCCCTTAACATAGCTTCATGTGGTTAGAGCATTAACTCAAGTTACGGAAAGTTTGTATTCAGTTCTCTACTGAGAGTGAACACACAATGAACATTCATGGTCTTACATTTACCATATCTTCTCTCTGAATGCTGAAGAAGGGTTTTCAATTTAGTTTTTACCTTACAGTGTCTCTACCTTTAATTATTCTTTCTTCCACCTGATCCAGTTGTCTTACATATTTAGTGACACAGGGGACGAGAACTAAAGTATTCAAATTGAGGCCACAGCATATAGTTTCTCAATGTTGTTTCAATATCTCTGCTAGTTTCTTCACAGTTTCTGTCATTCATTTACTCACTCTGCCTCTTCTATTAAGCATTTAAATGACAACCTGATGTTTTTTCATTGATTTTTCTTTAATAACTTTGGGATATCATTCATAAGTAGCAATGGTCAGGTTGGAAACTATTATTATAAATGATTATATGCATAAAATTAATAATATTATATCTTGTATGCACTGCTTTTACATTTTTAATGTTTAATATCATCTGCTTTTTATTGCCTAGCTCTTCAGCATTGCTAAGACTATTTTCATTTCTTCATAGTCAGCTTGGATCCATACTCACATTCATAATATTTTCATCAGTCTCTGCAGATAAAATTAGAATAGCTACTTAACAATATTTTCATAGATGAAAAAAAATAAAGCCTTATATATTTTTTGCAACAGAGCCTTTGACAGAGTTAGAACTTTGCAGGTGAAAATTTAGAATGAAGTGAAGCACAAACTTTCAGACTGTAGCAATATTTTTCAGCTGAGCTTTGGTCTGTAAATCTAATCTAAGACATTGTGGTTTGGAGCTTAATATCAGATTTAAGTATTTTGGGGAACTTTCTTAATTCAATTTTCTTAATGGTTCTTTTTTTTTTTTTACTTGAAACATTGACACAGAGTTGAAATTTTAGTTCAAAGCATTTTTCTTATATTTTGCAAAAAAATTCTCAATAACTGGGGAGTGAAGTGGATATAAGAGAGATTAGAATAATCTAATGTAATGTTAGGTTACTAAAGAGCCTGAATGGTTAAAATTCTTCATTAGGGTTTCAATTTCAGAATAGACTTCCATCACTCATTTTTTATTCAAAAAGAAAAAACAACCCACTCCAGCATGGATTTCTGCACTGAAATATTAAAAATACAAGGGCCTGCTGGACTTTGCCTTACAAGCTGCCTACCTGTATGTGCTAGCAAGTGCAGGCACAGCCAGTTCTTACGGGAAAGCCACTCCTCACTTAAACAGGCTAGATTATAAAGCCAAATAAATTTTACAAAGAAAAATTCTGATGCTGCTCATTGAACAACAATGAAAACAGAATTCACATAAACCAAAAAGTGGAAAACATATTCCCCCTTCCTCTTTCTCCTGTCAAAAAATATACAGCTGAAAGAGAGTTCAGTCTTTAGAAAGGTAACCTGTGTGCCCAAAAAGTTGTACAACAAGCTTGTTTTTCTTTTCAGGGGCATCTCTGGTAAATGTATTCCAACATTGTTGATGAGTACAAACTGTATGAATTAATATTAAAATATGAATTGCTCCTGCACTGAATATGAATCAACATATTTACTGAATTTGCTAAAAGAAGATTTGCTTGGATGAAGGTGTCTGATGAATTAAAAATGAAGCTTCTTCATTATAACCCAGTACATGGCAACTGACTTATCGACCCCTGAGGAA
Organism: Coracopsis vasa; assembly: GCA_026283785.1. Taxonomy (NCBI): domain Eukaryota; kingdom Metazoa; phylum Chordata; class Aves; order Psittaciformes; family Psittacidae; genus Coracopsis; species Coracopsis vasa. The sequence goes on from JANHGB010068120.1 coordinate 10,734, forward strand.
ATTCAGTTTATTTTTTCCTATGCCATTGAGGAATGAGAGAAATGTATTTTCCAAACTGACATTTTGTTAAAAGACTTATGCTTGAGATTGCCTAGGAAAAAAAAATAAACCAACTTGCACTTTCTGTTCTCTGAAGTATTCATGAGTCTTTGGCAAGGGAGCTAGCTTTCTCATTCACATGCTATTGCAGCATGTTTGCTGTTTATTTGAAGTCTTGTAGTGTCTTGAGGATCACCTGGGAAATCAAGGTCTGTGTCTGATGTGTTGAAGCTGGTACGTTTGATAAAAGCTGATGATTGGATGTGACTGATCTTGAGCATAGTCAAATGTTTTTTCAAGATAAACATCTGATGCTAAAGAACTTAAAAGATAAAATTGGTGCTGTTCTTACTCTAACTTCAGGACAGATAACACAGAGAAGATACTTAAAAGAAAAATGTTGTCTCTCAAGCTCTCCATTACAAGGATGTAACATTATAAGAAGAAATGTGTGTTTCTGAGGATGATAGGCATTAATACTCATTGCAAAATCTTAAACATGTCAAAAGATGTCAGATTCTGGATAATATAACAATCATTCTTAAGCATTTTTAGCAAAAGAAATGCAGCTAACTGAAAAAAAAATAATAAGAAAAAGAATAGATCCAAAGATAAATGTTCTCGGATACAGTTCCTAAAAGAGAAATAAAAATGTGAAGTTTGCATCCTCTTTGTCTAAGTGCTCTAACTTGTATCAATGAAGAAAAAAGTTGTTTCAATTCAAAAAATCATTTTATTGTTGTCAATAATTTATAAAAATAAGAATCACCTGCGGCTTTCATAGAGCTTTGCAGTTTAATTGTCTGAGATCTTACCAGTTATAACCACTGGCAGCTCAAAACTGGTTTTGTATCTTAAATAATTTTGACCAAGTCCATGTAAATCAAGATGGAAAGTTGGTTCTAGTGTGTGTAACTGTCTTTGCATGTTGAAAAGATCTGCATCATTGGCGATTTCGTACATTTCCAGCACCTGACCCTCTTCCAGGATGTTTCTTGGATGTTTTCTTGGTGACAATCACTTCTTTCCAAAATTCAGGTATGTCATTCAACACCCAGAATACTATAGTGAAAAAATTTTTTGTTGGTGCTGTTTTCTTTTCTTTGTTTCTTGTTGGGTTTTTTTTTGTTTGTTTGTTTGATTGGTTGGTTGATTTGTTGGTTGTCTTGGGTTTTTTTTTTTCAGTGGTCAGATATGTTTATCTTTTTCAGTAATTACAAATTGAACGTTCAGGTAGCCTTTAAATCACCATGAGTTTTTTTGTTTGTGCCAGAAGCATATTTTCTTTCCTGTCTATTTTAATATATGATGAAAATACCTTAACTAGAAATAAGTTCAGGCAACTTGAAGTCCTCTGGTAAAACAAAAAAAGCCCAACATTGTGAATTCAATATTAAAAAAAAAAAAAAGCAGATAGGTAACTTTTTTTCAATGTACTTATTTTGAATGAAAAGCCTTTTTTTTTTTCGTTTATGTTCCTAAAATCAAAACGGTAAAAAAAGAAAAGGAAACCAACTCATTTTATCAGCTCTGAGTGAAAAAGAACTATTCAGGCATGCAAAGCTCAGCCTATATGTCCAACTTGAAGAGTAGGATTGTTTCCTGAACTGACATATTTTCAAACAGAAAATTGTCTTTTCTGTTTCTGTTAGAAAAAATATTATAGACTGAGGCTAAGCAGTTCCCTGAGCATTCGGGAAATGTATTATCAGATTAGAGAAGTAAATATTACCTAATGTGTGTTCATATATTTTTATCAGATAAAGTACTTTACACATTGCAGGTCCACTCCACGAGGGACAAATAGCAGTAACAATTCAATAGCACTGTGTAGGGGCAGTCTGTACATATGCCTTATATCTAAGGGACTGTAGCAGTAAAGCAAGGAGTAATGTGTTCAAACTAAAACAGGGGAAGTTGAGGTTAGATATAAGGAAGAAGTTCTTTACTGTGAGGGTGGTGAGACCCTGAAACAGGTTGCCAAAAGAAGTGGTAAATGCTCCATTCCTGGCAATGTTCAAGGCCAGGTTGGACAGAGCTTTGGGTGACATGGTCTAGGGTGAGGCATCCCTGCCCATGGCATGGGAGTTGGAACTAGATGATCTTAAGCTGCTTTCCAACCCAAACTATTCTATGATTCTATGAATATAAATTGTATTGCTCTTCATTTAGGTTGATGAACTTAACCCAGTGAACAGTAGCAAAAGTTTGATTACTCATTTGTTTGCCTATCTCAAGCTTTTGCTTTGGCACCCAGTCCTGACACACTAAACGACTTAGAGTTAGAATCAGTCTTAGCAGTGCAGTACTTTGTCAATTATCTAGCATTTGTCCTTCAGGAAAATCCTCCTTAGAGGATTCTTTTCACAATGTGTCTGTCTTTTAATTCACTGATTTTTGTTATAGTAGAAAACATTATTCTTCACTTGGTCACATGTGCTGAAGCACATGGTGCCACACTCAAAAGCCTTCATGATGCATGCTGCTATTTCTCATAATAGGTGACTCCCTCTAATTACTTTCTTAATGCATTTTTTTTCCCCATTTTAGTAACTCTAGTCTTCCACATGGAACTCTAGTGAGACAAACTTAACACTGCAAAAATGTTTGAGGGCTTTGTCTTAAAAACAGTCTTCTATGATAATGTTGTAATATTTCCATGGTTTTACAATTTTGATTCAAAATGGATTTTGAATATGACTGCCTATCCTCATGGAGACAAATTATGACTAGAGGTGTTCTTTCAAGAACTGATAGGCCTAATGCAGAGTTAGTCATTTAAGTATATCGATAAATTCATTTTCAAAGGTATTCAAGGGCATGAAATTGAGCTAGGAAAATGCAAAGTTTCGTATATAAAATTATGTACTCTTTTTGCTGAACAGAGAAGGAAGGGGAGGTAAAAGAGTTAATAAACAATGTAGAATGTATTTTTCTTTTTAATATCAGGATCCGCTCAGATAAGGGGACACCATTTCTTATTAAAACCTTAATAGCTTTTTAAGTGGAATATAAAGTTATTTAACACTGCTTTTAAGGAAAGATAGGCTTACAGGAATCATTAAAATATATCCTTGTAACTCTGCAGTACACTGCATACCTTAAAAAAAAAAAGAAACTATTATGTCACCTTCTGAATTGTTTAGGAAACAATTGTTCATGCATCAAGTTGTTAACTAAAAAGCACGTGGCTTCTCTAAAAAGGAATGTTACTTCTCTTCAGGTACAGCCACATCTATTTTCCAGAAAAAAAATGAAAAAAAAAATATATATAAAGGTATTCCAAAAGATCTCCATTTGAGGGATGTTGCTATTTTATTGTGTGGCCTTAATTTACCCTAAAGGGCCTATAGTGGAAATAGCAGTCCTCCCACACTGCTGTTCTCAGTATCTCTGGCCCCAGAAGGGAATATTTTCTAGAACAGAGAAAAGGAGCTGGATGGGTTTGCACTACCTAGCTATCCCAGTGGAAACCAAGGAATGGCAAGGGAAATATACCTTCCTTTTGGATGAGCAGTCTGGAGGAAAAAAAAAGAGTTTTAAAGAGAGCTGAAACTGACTTTGGTCATTTCATTGCATTTGCAAGCACCCTTTCTATTGTAATAGACTTTTGAATTAGGCTTTTGAATAAGAATGAATGTATTCTTTCAGGATTAGAAAGTAAATAAATTCAGGATATTAGATGGTCTTTAAGTTTATTTGACACCTTGTTTATAAAATGCTTTGAGAAAATACTTTCTATAAGATGATATTTTCCTGCAACTCAAAGCTTAATCTTTGTATCGAGTATCTATTAATATTGAACATCTCAACCGAGGTATCTAAAAGTCAAATTGAATATCTACAAACATATGCAAATACAGGGCCTAGTTATTTATTTATGGTTTTGTGACTGAAATAGATGGTTCTTTCTCTGTCAAGCATACTGAGAAGTATTTTACTGCATAGGAATTCTAATTATGTCTTTCAGCACAAAGACAGCAGAACTGGACTTAGAAGTTGTAAATCTGAAGGATATCCTGCACAGAGCTATTTTTAGTATACAGAAATCCTTGGACTCAGTTAGTTTAAAAATAAATGCAAGCAAGATGCTCACTGAATTTTCTAGGGAAGTAACTAAATAGAATCCCTTCATCTCAGCATGATGAGCTCCATATCAAGTTAACCTAGTTCTATATGGCAGTGTAAAAGATGAATTGTTCCAGTGCGTATTTATCCTTGCAAGGGACAGGGAAGAAACAGTTTTCCTTTCAATCTTGGATATACTAGAAAAATACTTCTCCTTAAAGTTAATATATTAAATTAATGATTTGGTTGCTTAAAAATAACACCAAATCCAAACAGTCTTTATTGAAAAAGTTTAGTGTTCTATTATCTTTATGGACTTACCTATACATTAAACATCTGGGTATAGAATTTTACAACTCTTACAAATTTATATAAAATAGCTATTGCATGTTACAGAATGCCATAAATATTTTGTTCTTTATAAATAGCTCCATTTCTTATATGTAAAGAACTTAATTTAATTTCTTATACATTTACTATGTTTGTCTCACTCATAATGAGCACTCAAAAGAGCACTGGTGTCTGATTTGCATTCACGTAGAGAAATAATTCAAATGCCAGAAACTGGTCAATGAAAATTGATTTGTAAACAAAAATGAAAATGTTTTCTTTAAATTCAAGTTTATTTTATATAAATTCAAAGTAGCAAAAGCACTATGAAAAAACATTTAGTCCTAGTAAAATGAGCTAAACCTAAAATAGGGGCTAAAAAATTTATAAAGAATACAAGAGGTATACACCACAGATTTAGTATCATTTCATCAATGAGTGACTCGGATGCTTTTAGAACTTTCTTTTTTGGTCACTTAATCCTTTCTTATGAATTACTGCAATCACACAAACAGACAAACAAACTTATATCCTATATTAAAAATGTAATGAACACGAAATGCACTTAGTTAAGGAAGATTAAAGTTGGTCTTTAGGTTTCCTTGTTTATATAGTGAACAAATCTGACAAAGTTCAACCAAGAGATAGGCCTTTAATACCTTATTATTTTATTTTAAAATTTTATTATCAGTTTCAGAATGATACTAAAAGTTGTATTAATATTGTCTGTTTAAATCTTGATTTAAATAAAATCCCGTATGAGGGGTTTATATCTTGCAATGATAAAATAGGTATCAGTGAAAAATTCAAGCAAATTTTATTATAATATACCTCAAATGAGCCTATGAGGTGATCTGGTGAAAGATGAGACCCTATTTGGGCTATGGAGATGACGAGAGACATTCCTTCTACAGTGCAATGTTGCTTCTCACTGACTGCTGTAAATTCCAGCTCTAACTGAAGAAGGGTGTCAATAAAAATGTGTTCTCTTATTATCACAATCTTAACATGTAGGACAAAAACAGTGGGGTGAATGTGATATAAAATATTCAAATTTTGCTTAACTTTTATAAGAAAAATAAAATATATTCCTTGTCATTAGTTAATGTCCTTTAGCAGACATCTTCAAAAGATTTTTTACTAAATGATGGGAAATGATCTCTTGGATGAAATATTTTCAATATGCTGAAAGAGGAAATACATCTTTAAAACTGCAATTGTAAGGCTTTAGCAGGGTTAACAACAAAAGAGCTAAACCATGTATGACATGTCACCATGGCAGCTATCTCTTTCTCAAAAGCAGTTAAAATGAAGGAAATCTGCTGTTAAATTGCATAAATTTGTCACACACAATCACTTTCAAACACAGCTTACATCTGAATTTGGCATTAGAATCACTTTGAAATATATAGGCCAAAAAGGAACAGATGTACCCATTAAAACAAAGAGGTACGGCCAAACTTTCTGTACTGTGTGGAAAAACACCTACAAGTGATGTACGCAGTCACTGTTTCTTTGAGGCTAATAAAGTGCAAAATTTACCATGTTGCTTTATAAAGCCTCACTAAAGCGTTTAACAGTCATAAGAATTAGTGGCTTTATTTAAGGAACACGAAGAACTGCTGAAAAAAAAGTTGTGCGAAGTACTAAGAGAGTCCAAAAATAGCTTGATATAGCATGTTATGCATAACTGAGTTTTTCTATGATTGTTATCTTCTAATTGCTTACTATAATATGCATGGCCGAGGTATACTGGGATTTTTCATGAGTTCTCAGTATATGTAGCCTCAATCAAATGAATTGGTCAATCTCTTCCAGAATAATGAATATAAAGTAGAAGTTACTCGGGTATTCATTAATTTCTGGGATCTCGTCATATCAGCTATATGCAAGACCTAAACTAAACAACTTCCTTAAGCAAATGCCAGCTCTCATGGCATCCCTTAAAAACATGTGGCCCAGTCCCAGATTGTGGCCAGTTACCGAAGCTATATGCAATCCAGTGGAGGCCTTGAGGTCAGTTCGTTTCAGCTGAGCAAAAAGCAAAGGCATCGACATGAACAGACTTTGCAAGAATTTGTCTTTTCTCTCATAAAACTGAAAATTGGTATTGTCAAGATAGAGATTGAGGTTGTTCCTCTTTCTGATTTGGTGGTCTTCTACTGAGACCAGGTGAACAAGTATATTTCGATAAAATACACAATTTTCTGTACAACTCTCTGTCCAGACAAGCTGCAACTTTTTTCCTTCTCTAGTCTTTAGCTAAAAAAAAGCTTCTACTCTGAAGTAGTTGAGATTCAAACTTTCTTAATGCATACACTTACACTTATATTTATTATGTCTCCTTATACTATTACATATATTTGCATGCATGAGTGTGTGTATATATCTATTCTTTATATGTAATGTATTCAATCTGGGGAATCAAAGACCTATGATGCCAAAGGAGCTTGAATGCTAATGTTTTCCAAAGTCAGTGGGTTTCCTTTAGAGAATGGTTGTTTCCACCTACATAGCAAAAATCGAGTCACTTAACTAGTATCCCTGTACAGACAGAGAAGCCCTAACCGTAGCCTGCACAATTATAATGAGGTCTGATGGTTTTAATTGGGCTATCCACTTGTGTGAAAATTTACTGAGCTTTTCTGTGGACTTTTCCCTAGTTTGATCTATTTTAATATCTTAATTTTGAAGAACATTGCTACTAGCTTAAAATTCACATCTGTCAGCATCAATAGGCACTTTGAACCACTCTTTTAATTCCTTTCATTTATCTTCAATACATTGTGTAGGTAGGCACAGGCACACACAAAAGGCTGTTTCAGATAGAACTGTCTCACTTCCACAAAAGAATATGCTAAATAAAGCTTTCAGTCACTTGAACAGAATCTGAATAATTGAGGACTTCGTTCAATTTCTGAGTAATAATCTTCTGTTTAGCTGAATAACTTTTCCTGTTTCCCCTAGTTTAGAAAACTACAAAAGCCAGAATGACATGTGCAGCCTCTCAGAGAGCCCCAAAGCTTGTCTTATGTAGCCTGTGACTCAATAATTACTGTTCAGGGATGAGCACAAAAGACCAGATACTTTCTAAATCTTAAACTATCATCTCACCAAAGCCCAGCTGTCCTTGAACCAACGGAGTTTTAAAGGATCCACAATTTTACAAATGCTAGGAAAACATCTGTTTTTTTATTTGACTTTGCCACTTCATAAATGAGTAGTGAGATCAAAAAGCTGAATTATAACAAGGTGGAGGACATTTTGTTCTGTTCTGTTCTGTTCTATTCTGCTCTGTTCTATTCAAAGCCATCTCATAGCATACCAAGTGAAGTGTACTCATATGATCAATAATATATGTAAATTATTGCGGAGTGCATTGTTTTTATATTAACACCGTATCATTTATTTTCTAAGCACAATTTTGTTATTGATTTAATGTGGAATTTATTTTACTCTTTTAAATTAAATTATTTCAAAAAACCCACATGATACATAGGAAAGCATGTTGCATTATTTTTTAACTAATTTTATGGTATTAGTCCTTTCTAGAAGCAACCCACTAGTAACAACATTCAGAGAATTACTTGAATATTAATTACTTACCATTTCCTGCAAAGTAATATGCTGAAGGTAAATCAACATTCAGATCACAGGATTTGCAATGTGAACAAGAAAGAAAATGAAACAGTGAATCATGGGTAGCAATTTATGAAGTTTTTAAGATTTTTTTTCTTTTTATTTCTTATTATTTATTTATGCATTTATTTATCTCCTTTAGTTAAGAAACTCTGCTTCAAAGTGTCAAATGTTTGCATATAGAAATCAGTTAAAAATAATAAATTTGTATCTACAATGTTTTTAATTACATGATATATTACATAGTTGGACTAAATACATATTTAGTCACTATCAACATCCCTAAAATCTCCAAGAGATTCAGCTTTTACTATATTGGCACTTTTTAGTAGCTTGTGAATTTTCTCTGAGGAGGCATGTTCAAAACTACCTAAGTCTTAACAAAACCAAATCTATCATGATTGTAAAAGAATATGAACTACATAGTACTATTCACAGAGCTGGAGAAAGAAGAGGTACAAGATAATCACTCAGGAGCTTGGCCATTATTTGCAATGGGTATGAGATGTCCAGATCCAGTCCACCTCTTTTGAAGAGCATTTGCTTGTTTATGCACAACAGAAATTGAATTATTTTGAGATGTCAATATATTCTTCTTCAATAATGCATTTATTAGTCTAATCACAGAAATGGTATTAACAGGTTATGTAAACCTTTAACAGAAAATTATATGCAAATCAATAGTTATTAATTAATTCAATGTCATACTATAGGACTCTAAAGAAAGTCACATATATGACTTAAAAAAATAAAAAAAAATTCTTTCTCTGTTGCTCACTTTTTTGTCCTAACATCATGAGATGTCATTATTAAAACACAACAGGTTACTGCATCGAAGTAATAAGTAATGCATAATTCAAAAAAAAAAAAAAAAAAGAAAGCTGCTGGTGGTATATGTTTGCTTTATTTTTTCAGTTAAGGTTTTGACATATTGAATTTTTTTTTTGAGTACAACAAAAAGTCTACAAAGCTCCATTTGTAAAAACAGAAGATATTTTCCCGCACAGTGTTCCATCAAAGGAAAAATTATATTAAAAAAACTTGTACAAATTATAAGTTTGGGAAACCTGAGACTGAGTTTCCACACTCAGCTGTGGAACTGTGTGGTAACAAATTAGAAATATACACCAATGTGTAAGAAAGCTACCTACCTAAAATAACTAAAATTATGTTCTCTCTCTTCAATTTCTGTATTTTTTAGTCAGAAAACACCCTTCATAGCTTTGAAATTCATCACCTCTTAAGCAACAGTATCTACCAGCATAAAACATTTAAATTATTACATTTGGCAATCATTATTAATTATTATCCCCACATTTCTAGGATAGACATCAAAGTGTGACTAAATTGTTATGAAGTGCTTACTCATGAATTCTGTTCATAAACAGAAGTAATAAAAACATATCATGAGAACTGCTTCTTATCAAAACTGTCAAAAAATTGTTAAGCCTCAAAAAATGCTTTAAATTAAGGAACAGAATACAAAATACATATCCAGTGAACCTGTCATTGATGTTTGATGGATGCAATCAATATCAGTGCTGAATGCAAGGCTCCTGGAATATGCAGTTAATCCGAATATGAGCAAGTGGATTAGAATAGCTGGGAGTAAGAGGACAAGGGACATGAGTGAGTGAGGGACCCCTCTGTGTGTCTGTTTGCAAAAATGAATAGTCACAGACACAGATAATAACAGAATTATTTAGGTTGTAAGAGACCTTTCAGACAGAATCCGACCATAAACCTACTATTGTCAAGTCCACCACTAAACCACATCCCTAAGTGCCACATCTACACATATGATCTGCAATGTTGTAATCCTTTCACTGTCCGTGCATGCGCTTCTGTGACAACACATGAAGTTGTTAGGAAGCAATGGAAGATCATTGAGTGAATTTCTTGACAAGCAACTTCTAATTAATTCTCTTTGGATTTTCTTTTTCCTCCATCTGACTTCCAGCTGGGATGTTTAGTCAAAGATTCAAGGTCCCAAAGACTGTGGCAACATTTTATTACATTTTCCTTTGAATAGCTCAACCCAACCCTCTTTCACTCACCAGCCAAACAAGCCTTAAGGGAAAACACAAGGGTGTCCATAAAACTGTACACTGTCACCAGGACTTTTTGTACTGCTAGCAAGCCAGTGACAAAATGCTTGACATCAGGGAATCTTTCATCTTTATCATATATAATAAAATATTATATTAGATTTTTCCTGCAGGGCTGCAGTGGTAGGAAGATTACTACAAAATAGGATCTTATTGTCTGATACATCATCGATGTAATCTTTAATTCCTCCAAGGACAAGGGTAATGAAATTATTTAAGCTATTAATTATAGTAACTGCTGACATTGTGATCTTTTGACCTATTAAAAAAGCAAAAATTCTGATAACATATTTTACAGTAATTCTTATTGAAGTCTGAATTTTATTAATAAGACCATCATCAAAAAAAAAGAAATTTTGGAAATGAGAAGATACCTAATGATCAGCTGCTGCTAATGTCTAAAGAATGCTCCTTGGTTATATAAACTGCACAGCCCCTGTTTCTCTGGCTTCATCAGCAGTCATGAGGAGAAAACTGTTAGATGTCCTTGAGCAGAGTGCAACATGAATAGGTTTTCTTTGGGTGTAGACAGCAAGAGATCAAGTCCTTCATTCATGACTACTCAAATCACTAGCATTTGAATTTTGCCATAATTTTTTTGTTGTTTTTTTTTTTTTTAATTTGGTTGTGGGGTTGGTTTTTTCTGTTTGTTTGTTTTATTTTATTTTATTTTGTTTTGTTTGCTTGTTTAATTTGTCTAGTTTTATTTTGGTTTTGTTTGATTTCTTAATGGAGATCCATCCGTTGGAAAGCACATTTTTGACACAAGGTACTGCACACTCTTTCTCATCTGGAAGCTTTGTGTTTGTGCTACTGTTACTTCAAGAAAAACAGGGAGAAAACTGTGATACTGTATATGTTCTGTGGGGATAACAGAGAAAATGCCTGCTTCTAGAAGGTTACTCACGGATCAAATAAATTAATGGACTGTTGTTTAGGTGATGCATCAAAGTGATTAGGAGGATTTACTCAGTTATTAGTTCCCAATTAACCACTTCAAACAAAAATTGAGGCACAAGTTTTGCAGGGAATAGCACAGTTATGTTAATACTCTAAATTCACATCAGCAAGTTCCTTTACTCAGAAATGAAAAAAAAATAAAAAAGGAGAAAAGTTTTGCACTAGATAACTTATTTCATTTTATTTTATTTTACTTTCCTTTTTTTAATCTATATTAGGTAGTAGATCCATGTAATTCCATTGTTTCTGTGGACATATAAATATGTAAAAGACTTCTAACTTACTAAGAAAAAACAAATAAAGCCCTTAATCCATTCAGGCAGTGAAACACTGTTACAATAAACAAGGAAACAACTTTAGAATTTATCAGTCCTTTTAACAGTATATAAATAAAGAAAATCTGCTTTTTCAGAGGACAGCTAATTATCTCTGGATTTATATTTAGTATGATATATACCTTTGCAAAAAAAAAAAGCCAAAAAAACCAACTTTGAAGTGTTAGCGTTCTACTCTCCTTTCTCAATTCCTCATACATAGAAAAATGTGCAGATGTAGACTCAGTCAAGACCAAAAAAAGATCAGCCTATGTTAATACCAGCAAAATATTCAATACATGAATATAACTTAATAGCATTCTTAGCTAGTTCTGCAGAACTTTGTTTCTTCTAACAGCTCTGTTTGGCTTTGATTTTTTACTTAATTCACTTGGACCAAATTAGGGAAAATCATATTTAAGGAAGACAAAACGGATAATATCATCGAGTTGAGCACAAAGTCTAACTTCAGCTGTTGGAACATAATGAAATATTTATAAGGTTGCATTAACAACTCTAAAAACAATAGTTACTGTAGATAGAAGTAGACATTGATCTTGTAATAACTTTTCAAGAAAAACAATCAAGCTCAAATTGATTTTAGCTATTACTATTGACATTCTTTCTACAGATGGCTGTTAACAAATGAGATCAAAGACTTTTGGGTCAGAAAGCGTTACAAATACATGCACATCTGAAAAACCAGCAGTAGGCAAAATTCAGTTGCCGCTGTTAATGTTACAGTCACTTACCCGTTAAAAATTCTTCTACTTTTCAGTTTCTAATGGGATTAATTTTCTTAGTGGCAAGCAATATGTAATTAAAATGTAACTACTTAAATGTAGTTCCAGAACTAATTCAGACTTTATGCATTTCACATTGCCTGGAAACGGACGATAGGTGGTATATCCATTGACAGCTAGAATCAATATCTAATTTCCTGCAGCACAGCCCAGCAATTCAGCATAGATGAGAACCTGAAGCATTTCTTTCTAAGGAAATCCCAAGGGTAGATTCAATAATGTCCTGAAAATTGCTTCTGTTAGTCATTTGCATGCTTGTTTTATAAAGATTCTCCTTTCTTTACCCTTGTAATATTTTTATTATTTTTATTTGTGATCTGTTTTCTGAAAGTTGCACTTAACCTTGTAGCAATCACAACTAGTTTCTCTAAAATCAGTCCATCGAAATGTATCTACTCTGTATACTGCATGCTGTGTACAAATTTCACAAAGTAAATTCATCAAAGTTTTCGTTTTGATCTCTGACTTATTCATATAAAAAGAAATTGCTGAAGAGAAAACCAGCACAACAGTATACAGTTACAGCACATGCCCAAGTGACACAAGAGATACATCAACAAGAGAGCAGAAGTCGGTGCAGACAAACCACTGACACATTTCCACCTTCTCAGGAGAGCTTTTTAGCCTGTGCTATATTTTCCAAGCCCAAGCCAGGTAGTTTAAAATCAGCTCATAGATGTCTTTATAAAATTCTGGTCCAGCAGTGACATCACTATAGAAATAGTCTGAAACAGGGCTTCCTATGTATGACACACAATGTACATAAACCTTTAGTATGTACATTATGTAACCTGGATAGTTACTTTTTTAAATTTTTTTTTTTATTATTATTATTACAATACTGCTTTATCTTACCCAATTTTATTGAAAATGAATGCTATTGTAAGTTCTGTTCAGATCTTTTTATATTTGAATAGTCTTAAATGAAATTTTATCCTTAATACATTGATATATAAATACTCTTTTTTTAATTTTTTGTGAGAATCTCTTTGATAATTTGGAGGAAATATTCATTCCCTTGGAAAAAGTAATTGGAATGTCTGCTCAGAATTACTGACTTTTTAGTTTGAAAAATTGATACAAACTACCCTATCATGGGGGCTCTTGCCAGTTTTAGTCTTTTCCTGTCAGGTAACACAAGAAGCAAAGGCTCTTCACTGATCCTACAACCAAACTGTCTTTATGCCAACTAGGAAGTGAGAGGAAAATAACATGGGTAGCCAGCCCATAGCAGCGTTTCAGGAAACAAAAAATCTCACAAATATATAGGTGGACAAAACACACGAAGTTATGGAAGAAAGATTTCTTAGAGTGAATTTATTCATGACCTTTCCTCCAAGCTGTTCCCTTTGAGAATGAACAGAACAAAAACTGTTTTAATTAAATGAGGAGGTCAATTAATCTCTTCCTGAACAACAGCAAAAAATCTAAAATAAAAAAAAAATAAGAAAAGATAGGTGGTTTTTGGTGGAAATCATCTGGAACTGTTTATAAATTCTAGTTTCAGAAGAAATGGCAAATATTAGACATCTCTCTTTTAGTGTTACCTTGGTTTATTTGTGTGATTCCCCATCTGGTACTGAGTTATGCTGAAAAAAACCCATGAAGTTTACTTCTGTTATTTTGAGTTTACATGAAATGAACATTGGAATAGCTTTAAAGAATAAAATTAATGTTTAATGCCAGAATATTGCTTATTTCTAAGACTTCTCAAATTGTGCATAATTGTGGGCATAAATTCTCTTTCTCTGCAAAGTACTTCTGTCATTCCTAGCTCTATGAAAATCCCAGTTTGTTTTCCTGTTAGGAGTTTTGTGGATTTAACTTTGTGTCTTTTTCATAGAACTGAAAAGTTTTCTTTCACAATAGGTTAATTTCATCAAAAAGAAGTGTAAATAAAATATCTCCTTTCCACACCGGGTTATCTCATATAAGAACTATTTATCCGTTGATTGTTTAGCATTGAATTAACTTACTAGATCAATGCAATTGGGATGATCATCTGATCATACCTTGGAAAGAACTTGCCAGGATCATGAATTCAACATATGGTTGTTAAACCACCAACCAACCAACCAAACAAACAAAACAGCAACCAACCAAACACAAGTTGCATTTTGGTACAGATTCTAGGTCAGACTTGGACTACAACAACTGCAGCTTGTTTTAAGTTAAATCTTTCTTTCATATTAAGAATTTTCTATGAAAACAAAAGAAAGTATCAAGGAGCAAAAGTTCATGAACATATAATATATGTTGTTGTCGTGGTTTAAGCCCAGTCATCCATAAACCAGAACCACGTAGCTCACTCTCTCACTCCCTCCCCTTAATCCCCCCAAGCTCCCAGAGGGATGGAGAGGAGAATCGAAAAGAATGCAACTCCCACGGGTTGAGATAAAAACAGTTTAGTAACTAA
>JANHGB010068123.1:0-12965 GCA_026283785.1 Coracopsis vasa
GTTCCTCAGCTCCATCTAAACCTGCCCTGGTGCAGCTTGAGGCCGTTTCCTCTTGTCCCATCCCTTGTTCCTTGGGATCAGAGCCCCGCTCCCTTCTGGCTTCATCCTCCTGTCAGGCAGTTGTAGGGAGCGATCAGGTCCCCCCTGAGGCTTCTCTTCTCCAGTCTAAGCATCAGTGGTGCTAAAGCCTTCACCCAAGTTTTACTCAGCCATGAGCATAAGGAGTCCTATTCACCTCATATGCCATCACCCATGGCTCAAACACATCTCTGTGTGTACAGGAGAACAGGGAGGGAAGCTTTTGGGGAATGGTGTCCTTTGAGGCAACATGAACCAGAATCTTTAGAACAATAACAACTAGATGATTTCACGGTCAAGGAGAAGTCAAGGGACTTGATAGAAGAGCTCTAAGAAGTGTCAAACCCCTGGTCCATCTGTTACATTGGGTTGTTCTGCCAATCACATCTCCCTGTGAGACACCATTGGCTAGACATTTCCATCTATACAACAGGAAGACTTTGGAATTGACACTCATGAAACAGTTCTCCCAGAAGATAAAAGTTCTTCCTAAAGCTCATTAGCTGGAAGCTGGCTGGCACTCTGAGGACAGAGACTGTGTCAGGTTGTTTAATCTCTTCTATATGGCCTCATTCCCCACAGAGATGCACAAGGCTTTGAAGAAACCCATAGAGATTCAGGTCTCGATGCTGATACCTCCTGGAAATAAGAGCCACAGACTAATTGTGCGGGGACATGTTTCCTTTCATCAGTTTGGAGTTTAGCACCTGGGCACCTCACTGAACATCTCCCTTTCACTTTTATACTCTTTCTGCAATTGATGCTGGGGAATGAAAGAACCAAGTTTGTACTAGCAACTGTTGCAAGAAGAAAGCATGCAGGTGGTTAGAAGATAAGCACTGCAGGGTTTGAAAAGCCTTTAGGTAGTTTAACACTTGCTTAAACTGGTTTTAATATGCAAAAGTACCTCCACTGCCCCCTGGAGCCCTTCCTAACTATTGGTAAGAGTCTGAATTAAGGAACAGGGTCCTCAGCATCAACTGCTTGATCCTCTCGTGTGTTATCAGCCACATTCCCAACCTTGTCTGACCCCATTTAATAAATGGTATCCAACAATATCATTGGGAAATGTGGTTGGAGGATTTCTCTTCAAGAAAAAGGAAACCAGATAGTCCTGATTTCTCTGGGGTAATCACTGCAGACAGGTTGATGCAAAGAAGATGAAGTACATTTATTTCATCACAGGAACAATGTTAATTCAATGAAAAATGGCAGAGAGAGGAGTAGTTGAGCCTCCTTCATCCTTCACAGCTTTACACTTCCTTAAATTCTTTCCCCTGGGTCTTCTCACTGAACCAGGTAGCATGTTCTACCAACCCCATCTGACCAATGCTAAGAAGTCATCCTTCACTCCTTATTTCCCAGGCTATCAGTGAACAGATGACCATCCATCTTCTGTTACCTGATGCTTTCCATGATCTCACCAGAGCCTTCCTCTGACCTGCTGACATGAAGTAGTGCCACAAAGTCAAGAGACTAAACCATCACAGCCCTTTCTCAACTTCCCTATCAAGAACAGCACTCCTGCTCCTGCATTAGGAGTCCTCAACATGCAATGTATTAATGCCTGTAAGTAAAACCAACTCATTCTACCTAGGATCAGTGCCTGACAGAGAAAGTAAATAGACCTCTTTAGCAACTGCATGGCCTTATACTTCAGTAGTATTGATCTAGTGAAGCTGAGGTGTTATTTTGGCTATATTTCTGCTTGCAAAAATCTTTGATGCCATGCAAAATTACTCAGCAGACAAGCCGTGAATTACGGTCTATAGCTGTTAGCAGACTCCTGTGTTAAATAAGATTTATTTTAACCCTCTAAAAATGGCACATGTGGTCTTGATTCTATTCTTATTAACCTAAATCAGGAGAAATTATGCTCTTTGCAGAATTTGCTTCTTCACAAGTAAGTGACTAGAATCGGGCCTCCAACAATAACTGCATGTCATCCATACGTGTCAGTTCAATGCACTGGGACATGCAATCTGCACACATTTGTAGACAGTTTTAGCCTGCAGTTACACCAAACACTGAACAACTGTTAGAATACACAGTTTGGACAGAGCAATATGTAGATTTTTATTTCCTACCCAGCTCCAGGCATTGAAAAAAGCATGATAACATGCAGGTGATGTTCAGTCCCCATTAGTGATGGATGTGATCACCTCATACCCTCTCATACCTCCCAACTCCCAATATCCCCACTACCAGATAATGTTGAACAAGGCTATGCATTCACCTGCCAAGAGGACACATTATCACAAAATAAGAGTTGATATAGGTGTTGAATCAGCATTCAAAGCCAAGAAGCTCTTTGACTTCTTGGATCCTTCATCATGTTGTCTAATAGGAAGCCTCCTAAACTCACTGCCATCCTTCACATCTTTATAATAACTTCTAATGTGCATAGTAGCTCTTATCCCTATGATGATGTCCTCATATTCAGACCATCTTCAGAAAACATGTTATGTTCAAAAGCTTGTTTATGGGTAAAGAGGAACAACACCTTGTATATATAAGTAAAACCAAGAATTTATTGTTAATGTAAATGAAATGTTAACAATAATATCATTATTAGCCCAGAGCTAATTGTTACAGAATAAAAGAAATACTAATACAGTTAAAATTGTTGCTCAACTGTTTTGGGGTTTCTTCCATGTTCTTAGTGTTCTGTTCACCTGCCATGGCTTCTCTGGCTTGGTGGTGGGGTGTTATGGCACCTAGATTCCTTCATGGAGAGAAATATGGTGTTAATGATTTCTTCTTCCCTCTAAGATCTGTTTGGGATCATTTTTAGATGTTTGTAACAGACATGTACTTCTGCATTTTCTTCACTGGTCTTGTGCCTGTATCTGGATGCCTCTGCTATTGCACCAAGCCTGTATTTCTCCACACTTAACTATTGTTTCAGGCTTGTAAACATCTCATTCTTCATACAGCAACTGCCTGCCATTGTTATCTATATAAAGCTATGACTGTGCCACTCAAAGATAAACAGAAGTAAAACAAATTAACCACAAAAACTTGGTCAATTAGGGAAATTCCTGTTGCTGCTAAACGAGGTAAAGCAAAGCTATGGACAGATCAAGAGAAGTTCCGATTCAGACAGCATCTGCCTGTGAATCTTCAATCCTGTAGATTTCCAAACTCAGTAGAGTTTATGGTCTGTTGTGAGCAATGGCAATACCGTATCACAGGGGCTGCACATCCTTTGGTCCATCCACCTCTTGTTAATGCTATTATTTGTGGGAGGAGAAAAGGGTGTGTTCAATTTATGGTCTTACATTAGGAGCCTTCTGGTCTTGTATTAGCTGGAAAATGAGAGAGAGTAGTTGCAATTTAGAACTGAGATGACTTGAGATGACGTGAATGGATGGCAACCTTCTAGTATCTTCCATACAAAAGAAGGGAGGCAATTAATATGAAGCATGAGCCGGGCAAGAACCTATAACCTGGAGCAAAGGATGGATAAACTGATGCTGCTAAGAAGAGGAAGTTAGGGAAAGAAGAGGGGTAGACAGAGCTGTAGGATGAACACAAGCACCTCCAAAAGAAACAAGTGACCACTGAAAGGAGGGGACAGCCCAGGAAGGCAGATGAGAAGATGGTGGGTCTGGGCCCAATGTCTGTTTATCACTTAGACGCACACGCTGCTAGATAAGAGATGAGCAGTTTTAGTTAGATGCAACCTCAAAAAGAGGCCAAGAGAGAGGAAAATCTTAATTTCATGAAGCCTTGATTTGATTTACTCTTTGCTCCATTCTCACTCTGTCAAAGTGGGAGTTTGGCTGGATGAAGAAGAGGAAACACAACAAATGTGAGGCAAATCTGGCCTCCAGGCTGAGGTAACACCACACTGCTCTCTTTAAAGGAAAGAGGACAAGAAGAAGGCTGTCATGGTTTAAGCCCAGCCAGTAACTCAGAACCATGCAGCTGCTCGCTCACTCCACCTCTTCTTCCTCCCCCTGCTCCCGGAGGGATGGCGAGAAAGAATATAATGGGTTGGGATAAGAACAGTCCAGTAACTAAGGTATAACACAAACCCACTACTGCTACCACCAATAATAATAATGATAAAGGAAATAACAAGGGAAGAGAATACAGTTGCTCACCACCTGCCGACCGATACCCAGCCCGACCTGAGCAGCAGTCTGGGCCTTACAGGTAACTCCCCCCAATTTATACACTGAGCATGACGTGCTGTGATATGGAATACCCCTTTCCCTGTGGGTCAGGTGTCCTGTCTGTGCTTCCTCCCAGCTTCCTGTGCCCCTTCTCATTGGCAGAGCATGAGACTCAAAAGTCCTTGGTCAGAGTAAGCATTACTTAGCAACAACTAAATACATTGGTGTGTTATCAGCACTGTTCTCAGACTAAAGTTGAAAACACACCACTGCACCAACTACTAAGAAGGAGAAAAATAACTGCTACTGCTGAATCCAGGACAGAAGCCTTTATTAAACCTTCCCCCACCCAAAAAAAAAAACCAAACAAACAAAAACCAACACACACAAAACCCCAGAAAGCAAAACAAAACACCAAAACCAGCAACAACAAAAACAACCAAAAAAGCTTATCCTGAACTTCAGTGGCATCGTCTTGGTTTTAATTGCAGTTATCAGGAAATACAAACCATCAGCAACCTGGAACACAGAAACTACGAGGTCAAAACAAGTGTTCAAGTAACACCAGAATTCCCTCTGCAGCAGCAGCCAGTACCAGTTGCCTTCAAAGAGGAGCAGTACCAGGGGCACAAAATGACATCCTTCTCCAGAATATTCTTCAAGCTTTCAGCAGTTTTTGACTTGGGGACATTTTGAGCCAGAGGCAGTGCCTGGTTTATTTGGAGACTTTCTTCTCTAAATTTCCCCAGTTGCTTTCAGAGCCTGAATAAACTTACAGTATTCACAATATCCTACTTCAGAAAATTCTCCAGCTTAATGGCATGATGAGTGAGGAACTGTCAACTTTTGTTTCTTTTGAACATGTAAGTTCATTTAATGTCACTTGGAATTATATATATATATATATATATATATATATAAAAAACAGAAAATCCTGGAACAGCACAAAACCACTTGTGTTCTGAATACATCTGCAAACAAAAGAAAAGGTTATTATTGTGTAATAGTCAGTGTCAGTTGGAGGAGGCAAAGAACAGTTGTGCCCTAGTCTTTTTTGTGGTAACTTACTTGTTTATAGACATCTTTTATATTTTCTCTCAGTTGTCCCTTTCCCAGTATGATGAGTGCTGATCCATGCCACCTTCCTTTCTCTGGGAGCCACTTCATTCTTTTGATTAGCATCTGCCATCCTTCCCTGAATCTCTGTCACTTTGTATACCGATTCTATTGTTCACTATTACTCCTACCAATTTACCTGGTGCAGGCAGCAGATGTAATGATCTATAGCTCTCTTGGTCTCTCTAAAGCATTTAAAAGTGAATCAATATCATATTTGCCACCTTTCAGTTTTTCAACACAGAATCATTTTTAAGGGATTATAAATGGTAATTAATTGTTTCACCAGTGAGGTCGTTGCGAAACATTGTGTATTGCCTGGTTTTGGTGATTTGTAATCAGCTAAGGAATTTTTTTGTTTGTTAGTTTGCCCTATAGCCCCTTTTGCCAGCAGCTATAATATATTCTCTGAGAAGCCACCTGTAAAGAAGTGTTCTTGCTTTCCCAGACTTTCCTGTGTCAGATGTACATGCAAAAACATCTTTCTGTGAACTTCTTTTCTATGGTTTGATCAGGCCTGTTGTTTCTACAAGCTCCTTAGCAAGCATTTTTGCTCATTATTGTTTGAAAATAAGATTTATAAGCTTTTATGCAATATAGTTTTATAACTTTTAATTGACCTCCTTTACTGTGTGTTTAATTGTAATTGATGAGAGTTCACAAGCTTTGCTTTTCTTTTCTTCTCCTAGGAACACTAGTTTCTTTTTATTTTCACATTTGGGCTTTTATTTTTCCATTATTTCTTAATTTGAATAGTCATTGTTAAGCATGTAGTACAAATACATACCTAGTCATACAGAATTTAAACTCATAGTAATTTCATATGCCTCAAGTCATAACCAGTAATGTATTCAGTCTGACTGTAGTGGATTCTTTGTGTTTGGGCTACTATAAGGGTGCTTAAATTTGAAATTGTCTTAGAGATTGATGGTAGCCAGCGATAAAATGATCGGTTTTCCTTACTGGCTGAAATTAAAGAGTAAGTATCTAAATCCTTAGTTTTGTTTAAGGGAGCTGTGGAAATTGCAACAAAGGAGGTTCTGATTCGAAATTGGACAAAAAGCTCACAATGGAGGCACTGAAACCAGGTTGCTCAGAGGGGTAGTGAGATTGCCAACTTGCAACTTAAAACTCATCTGGACATCCTGAGCAGCCCGATTTATTGCTGATGATGTTAGTCCTGCTTCAGGACTGTGGGGAATTGGATCAGAGATTTCCTGATGTCCCTTTCAGCCTGCATCAGGCTGTGATTCAGAAGTGTTCTGATTATTCCTGGGGATGAGGGGGCAGATTGTATTCTTGTACAAGAAAGTCCAGATAAGTGACTTGATTTCTGAAGCTGAGGTGCTCTGATTCTTAGATAATATTGTCTAGGAGCCAGTTTTCTTGTTGCTATGTGTACTATGGGGAAAAGACATTCTCCTTTTCTGGAGAGACTGCTCTTCAAATTATGGTCTGGCATTTCAGTAACAAGTGTGCCTTGCCAGTAGGGTATTTGCTTCTTCAAAATAATTGCCCTGAAGTAAGGAAAGAAGTGCAGCTTGTCAACTGCAGCAATGCTATATAATGCTCATACTGAAATATTTAATAGCTGTTCCAACATAATACTTTTCACTCCAATGCGGAAATAGATTTTATCTATGAATTTTGTGGTCAAAGTCTTTGGTATTTCAAATACTGTTTCCTTATTCTGTGTGCACGTGACTTCTGTGGGTGTTTGGAAATAGAGGTTGTGCTCCGGTATGAAGTCTAGTTGGCTCCCTTTTTCCCTAAGGGATGATGGATAATCATGTCACCCCAGAATAAGAAATTAGAAGTTTTACAGTGTTTATTAATTCTGCTTACTATTCAAGTAGTGTGAATAAAAGATAAATATGAAATTGTATCTCTTCATGGTAAAATGAACTCAGGTAACTGAATATATCTCTGTTCTCTGCCATCTCCCCATGCCACAAAACTTGTCATTTGCTAACCAGCAGAGAGTCTAGCTGTCAGCCTTAAGCACACAAAGCACTTCTGAATCCTTTGCATTTGGTGTCCCTCACACCCCCGGAATATCCCATCTGTGTGTATTCCTCAGAGTGACTTCTTGTTACAAGTCCTTATAAAGCTTGAATTGCTGCAGAGGAACCTCTTCCCTGTCTGCCCTGGTGGCCTGTATCCCTCAAGCATTATGGTAGAAGGTTCCTTTTAGCAAACTTGCTGGAAGTTTTCAAGCCTGGTGTAAGAAATGGCTGGAAATGGCATGGTTTTCTCCTTCCCAAAGGAATGAGCTGAAGGAGAAGGAAGCCCTTTGCCAAAAGTCTGCGAAAGGGAAGAGAACATTAGCATACCAGAGGGATGTGTGCTGTACTCCTGTATAAGTCTGTAAATAAGAGCTACTGGAGAAGGAGTAAATGTAGGACCTACATTCAGAGTCAAGCAGTGGAAAATTAGATTTTTCCCAGGTAAGGCAAATGCAGTATGAGCTGAGGCTGGTAGAGTTTGTGGAAGTCTTAACTTGTGAGCTATCCAGTAGATGCTGGCTGGGTGTATGAGTACTCTGGTGCAGTGGGAAAGCTGCGGTATTTAGTGTTCTCTAAGGCCAAGTCAGCTTGCTGGTTTGCTCTGGCTTTTAGCAATGGCAGAAAGAATAACTGACTATCTCTAAATGTATCCAGCTCTGGATTGTCTGACTGTTTCAGTTCAATGATAATATCATGGTAGTTTCTGTCAAGCGTGAAATTTCACCCTGTGCTTAGTTGCATGCTTCTGAGTAGAGTAGCAGAGGCAATTGATGTGCATTAAAACAATAGTTTAGTAACGCTTCTTTCATATTCATCTGATGTGACATATTTCAGTGAACTGAAAAGAATATTTTCTTGTCGTGGGAAGTATTTGTATCCTTTTTCTCTGGTAAACAAAATAAGTACAAGTTCTCCTGTAAAGACAGGTGCAAGGTTTACAAAATAATCCCTTGTTTTCTCTCTTCATGTGCCACCATTTTCCTTTTGCTTTCCAGTTTAACCAGCTGGATTTTTTCCCCATTTTTTTTCTCAAATTCTTGCCCTTGTCTGTTGATTTGCACAAGATTTCTTTTTCCTTGTTCTGTATCTGATACCTATTCCCTGCTCCAGTGTGGTGTTATTAACTGTGTCACTTAGGCCATCTCCATGGTTCTTTCCAGCTTGTTACACTGCTGAGTGGCACACTGATGTTTCATTGTGCTTAGCAATTTAAGTTGAATTGCAAATCATTATTCCTCTACTGTACGTTCCTGAACTTAGGTAATTTGGGAGCATTTCAGAGAAACATACTTAAAGATGGTAGATGAGTCTGGGTACAGCCAGTCCTGCCAAGGATACAAGTTGTTGTGTTGAAATTTTTGCTTAAGATGGCAGCAGAATTGCAAACAGGTGCATGCTGCAGTGCTCAAAAGAGAAATAGGAGCTCCGTGGAAATTGTGTAACAGTATTCTGTAATTAAAACAAAATGAAACAAAAGAAAAATTGAGCTTTAAAATTTGTGATTTCTTTCTGTCACAGCTTTTGGATTAACTTTTTGGGAATTTATTTTTATTATTTTTAAACAGTATTGGAGGAATAAACAATAACTGAAGACTTCTTTTATAACTCTGATTTCCTCCAGGAAATCTGCTGTAATTCAAGATTTTATAAAGTTAGGTGAGCATATGTGAATCCCATTATGAAGCAGACGATTCACTAGCTTCAGACAGTCTTAAATATTGGGCTTTTTATTTTTGAGGGAAATGAAATTGAAGCTCAACAGTGTTAAGTTACTAACAGCAGTATTCAAAATTCTTGTAGATTATTTGTAAGTCTAAAGGTGTTATTGTTTGCCTCTTAGTGATTGTTAGGGATGGCTGGACATGTCTTTCCTTATCAGTGAAGACACTGTGGAAATTGTTCTGTCATTGGAAATTCTCCTGATTGGCACTTCCCCTCCTCATTTAATGGCTCTCTGGAGATGGATGGCTCTCAGTCCTCAAGCTGTTCTTAACCTGCAGAATGACAAATGGATTTTATTACTATGCCCTGTAATAGCAAATGCTTTAGTGAAGTATTTGAAAAAAGGTGTAAAAAGATATAGAGGACTAGTGTGCTTTGGACTAACCTTTTTGTCAATTATAGCAGTTAATTCTTTGTTTTATTTTCTTGATTCTCTGTTAATAAAGATACATTTGTTTGATAATAATATAACAAGGGAAAATGGCATTCTCCACCTGTTCAGTTCTGCTCCTCTATCACAGTAACTTTTTTCTTTTGTTTAAAGACCTTTTAAGGCAAATGTCATCACAGAACAGACAGTGACTTCAAAAAAAGAGCAATTGTATATTTTTGTGCTGAGCTGTGATACCTATCTTCAAGAATACCTTCAAGATACTTGATTCACCTTCATGTAACAAATACCAACCTCTCTGACTGTTTGCATAAAACATATTGCAGTCACATTCTTCTCTTGAGTGACATGGTTTCTAGTATTTGTTCACCTCTCCTGTGTAACTTCAAATTCTCTGCACATAATTTCTTGAGAAGTCACACTGCTGTGCGCATTCCTGGATGAGGTCACCCCTCCCATGTGTGGCAGTCCATGCACAGGTGAATGAGAACATTGTAACTACTGAAGGCAGTGGAATGGCTGAACAGGCTTTTCTGCTTTTTAGCGGGTGTCAACTGTGTGGTGTACTTACAGAGGGATTTTTCTAGTGAAAGGGAAGTCTGGACAAAATATCCAGCAAGGTTGTCCCTGCACTCATCTTATATTGACATGCCAGGCTCATATTGCCTTTCTTTGGGAAAGCAGATAAAAAGTTAGATAGAGCTCCCTATTTAGCTTGTGCCTACATGGGGAGGTGTGTAGTTGTATAGTGCCTCCTATGCATTAGTAAGAGTACATCCACAAAAAAGAGTAAGATTTGTTGTATCAAATCTTTTTTCAGTGAAAGCATAGGGGTTTTTTAAGGGTTTTTTTTTATGACAGTCTAAAGATAGACACGATCAAAGTTTTTATGTACTGACAGTAAGAATGATGAAAACTTTGCAGGTTCAACTAAATACAGAAGATACTTCAACAAAATGAGATATTGAAAAGTTTCATTTTGGTTCAACCCACAAGCTATGGTTTATTCAAAAGTTAAATGTTTCATTCTTTTGAGAATAATCCAGTCTTTTTTAAATAAATAGGCTAATTCTGAAATTAAAATCAGTTATTTTCTAGATGCTAATGCCAAATGTTGTCGAATTTCCTTTGGCAAATCTGGGAAAAAAACAACAACAACAACAAAAAAGTATTTGATTGCTTAATAAAGTAAAAAATGGTGAAAGGCTTTTAAAACTAAAAGCTTAACTTGACCTGAATTTTTTGAAATAGTTTTGGTCTATCCATTTCTGTATCAATTAATAGCTCTGTAAACCAAAACCAGCTTGTTCAACTGAGCCATGAAATATCAAGAAAATGTATCAAATATTGTTTTATTTTTTAAAATGGAAGCAAAAGTGGAACAGGAGAACAAAACCTATTGCTGTATTTTTTCACTGTCGTGTCAGGATGTGTTTCTTTGCAGTTAGAATGTCTGCATATGTATGTAGGTAGGTGGTTATATGTGGAAGGAAAGGTAAGAGAATGCAGTCTAATGTGATGTCAGTTAGAGGGAAAAACCTGAAACATTGTTTAGAAAATACTCTGTTGAGAAAAATTTGTGGGTTTTTCTGTATTGAGTAAAATGACTATAGAGTTTTTGAGTATTCTCTGAGGTCTGTTTTGTCTACAAGCATCTACAGTTTTATCACCGTGTGCACAGGAAGGCAACACATGTAATTTTTAGATTTAAATGGATTGGAGAATCCTCAGGGTCAAATGTTCATTTTTAGTAATTTTATCTATTGATGTGGTATCTAGAGATCCTCATTGAGACCAAATGCTGAGCAAGTCTGTGGTAAAAGGCACTGTGGCAAAATTTGTGTCTTGTCAATACAAGCAAGTAGGAAAACTGTTTTTAAATGAGCATGAATCATAAAGATCTATAAGCTGATTATACTGGATATAATATATTGGAAGTATATAGCTGGTTTATGAGGCAAGGGCTTTGTGAAACTTGAAAGACTAGTACAATAACCAAGGAAGCAACAGTGAAGTAGCCCAATCGTGTAGCCACCTAAGAGTCATCTGTAGTGTACATATGAAATGTGTGCATTATTCAGCTCTTTGTGAATAACAGGCAGTTTTTAAGACTATACAAAATTATATATTTTGCTTTTTAATGAAATTAACACAGATTTATAGTACTTCTTTTTTCCCCCAGCTATTTTACTATTCTTCATCTTGACAGAATTTCTCTTTCCTGATAGATATATATATTGATTTCCAACTGAAATGGAGTTTTTATTATGCTATGGATATCTCCATTTCAGTGCCAGGTTTCTAGCAAATACTTGTGGCATTTAGAAGTACTTGAATAGTTATTACCAATTGTGGTTTTTTTGTTGTATTTTTTTTTGGTTTAGATTTTATTTTGGTTTGGTTTTGGTTTTTCCTTTAAAAAGACTGTGAAAACCTTAGGAATCTCCAGCACCATGAATTTTCATCTGCATTCACTATAATCAATTACACCGTGCACTTTCTTGCAGAAAAGCAAGCTCCATCTGGGTGGTGGTTAGTATTTTCACCCAACTGTTATTTTTGAGAGACTGTTCCAAAAGCATGTTTGTATGATGAGTAAAAATCTATTTTTAATTTCATTGTAGAGACATTCAGAATAATATTTTTTAATGGAGCCAATATAGTGTGATTTCAATATGTGAGCAATGAAATTATAAACCATGGTTGCTATGCCTTCATTTCTCTTGTCCAGATCCAATATACACCTTATAGCTATAAAAAGTCTTCATATATTCAGTCTGATTTCACTTTAATTTAATAGGTGTTTTCTGTGTAGGACTATTTGATCCTTGGGTATTGGATTTAAACTATTTATGAATAAAAGTTTGCAACAAAGCAATTTGGCAGGTTGTGAATAATGAAAGAATATTATTACAATGCTAGCAAAATTAAGTGACTTGTGACTACATGCAGTGTAGTAGAGTATGGTATTGTCCTGGTTTCAGCTGGGATAGAGTTAATTTTTTTCTAGTAGCTGGTACGGTGCTGTGTTTTGAATTTAATCTGAGAACAATGCTGATAACACCCCGATGTTTTAGTTGTTGCTCAGTAGCACTTAACCCTAATCAAGGGGTTTTCAGTCTCTCATGCTCAGCCAGTGAGGAGGGGCACAGGAAGCCAGGAGGGAGCAGAGACAGGACACCTGACCCAAACTAGCCAAAGGGGTATTCCATGCCGCAGCACATCATGCCCAGTATATAAACTGGGGGGAGTTACCCAGAAGGGATTGATCACTGCTCGGATTGGGCTAGGTATCAGTCAGTGGGTGGTGAGCAGTTGTATTGTGAATCACTTGCATTTACTGATGATGTTTTATTTGGTTTGGTTGTTGTTTTTTTTGTGTTGGTGGTTTTGTGTTGCTTTTTTCTTGGGGGGGGGGATTATATTTCTCTTCTTGCTATTCCCTTATTTTTGTTATTATTAGTAGTAATGATAGTAATATGTTATATTTTAGCTATTAAACTGTTCTTATCTCATGGGTTTTACATTCTT
>JANHGB010068123.1:16793-29601 GCA_026283785.1 Coracopsis vasa
TTTCCTGATCATTAGAAGCTTTTTTTTCCTTGTTTTTAAGTAATTTCTCCTGCCTATAGCTGAAAATATTCAGTCTCTTCATTTGAACAGCTGGTGCATAGCTATGACAACTTCTTGTAGGCTTAAAAAAGAAGAAGAATTTTTATCTTTCAGATGTTTGTTTTCCTGCTGGTGACTCAGAGGACTAGTCCTTGCTTAGGCCTTTTTCTCTTGTACGTTTTATTATTCCTTTAACAGGCATGTAAGAGGTGGTCAGACAATGCCTGCTTTATCCTTGCTAAGGAGCTACATGTTAAACTATGGACTTAAGCATCTGTTGTATTGTAAGCAGAGAGACTCAAATCTCCTTAAATTGAGAGCTGATTTTACAGCAAGCTTTCTGCTGGTTATTGCCACCTTTTCCCAGCAGCAAGGGTCTCTTAATATCAAAGGCGGTGGCTGTATTCCTACCAGAAGGCAGTCGTAAATGCAGCATGTTTCTCTGCTTGGTAATAATATAGATCAGATTCTCTGAGCCCCATGCCATGTCTGCATTGGTAATTTGTATAGTAGGAGAGGATCAGTTGAGTGAAACATCTGAGGACCCAGCTTTCATGGTATATGTACTTTTTGGGGTGTTGTGTGGGCATATGATGACCTGTAGTAGTTGCAGTGTTTAGTTCCTTTAGTCCTGTGGAGTACCTTTACTTTAGGTGCATCTGAAAGCAGTCCAGTGTGTGTGCTGCGAGCAGAATGCACTCCTGATGTTAACTATAATATACCCAGTGTTGCACTGTTCAGATTAACTAGGTTGTGCTGAAAGAGAAAGGTGTTAAATAAGTTTAAAATGCTGATCTGGTTCATATTGAATCATTGTAATCATGGACATACGAAGTAAAGTAGAAAAGCAACAGACAAAAAACTCCAATAAATCAACATGAAGTATGGTCTTGCATAAACTGAGTGATTTGAATGTAAATTTCATGAAAGACTGTAGCAATATGTACAATAGTGGGAATATTTGCATCTCTGACGGTAATATTTCTGACAGGTTTTGCACAATAAAAGGAAAAGTACTCACTCTCTTTAGCATCAAGTCCTTAAAGAGGAGCTAAAGTTATCCAGCCAATAATTCCTGTGTAAATCTATCACTAATTAAAATAATTCCTGTTGAAGCTGTATCTTTTCTTTTTTTTTTTCTGTCAGAATTCTGAGAAATTATTAATATTTCTCTGTGTTTTCAAAGCTTACATTAGGAACAGTTCAAGATACTGCAAGATAATGTACCTCAATTGAAAATATTGATTTCTTCTTTCATGCTTCTAGCAGGCATTTCCTTTTCGTAATTCTATAACTAAGTGGAAGAAGGTTTTTAAGGGAAAGGTTTTATGTTTTTTAACTTTGCCCAACATTCCTAGGTATTTCAGAAGTATTGAAGCATATTTTACCATTCAGACATGGCATTGCTGTCAAACTGACAAGGACAGTGGCTGGAGTGATTGCCACAGTTATCACGGAAGTTAAATTTGATTTACTAAATGTACCCATTTTCCTTTATGAGGTCTTTGTCTATATTATTTGACTTGACAAGTTCTTTGTCATTTTTGTGGTTTTACATCCCTTAGAGATGCAGCTCCCCAATTCCATGAAGCTGACAAGTGTGTTCTGTCACTTTCTGTTTTAGTAACTTAATATGTGAAGAGGTCAGGCTTTTGTATGGGTGATACTATCTATAGGAATTTTTTGTCTTATATGAATCTCTGCAAGAAACCTAGCCCATCTCTGGCATGATTTCTGACTTCAGGTATTCTGAGGAAGACTTTGAGAAGAGTGTCCTTTATAGTCCTAACTCATCAAAAACCTTAACTGTGTTTAAAGTTCAAGGGTTTTAGTGGTCTTCCCAGGACTATCTTTGTACTGAAACTAATGAAAAACAATGTGGTGTTTGAAGTTGGCCTGCTTTTATATCAGGGTACCTTGTGCAGGGTAATTTTATAAAAAGATTCAATTATTTGCACCCAAAAAAGTATTCTACCAAGTTTAGAAAGGATTCTATGTAAAACAGACACACGGTATTAAATAACATTAAAAAGCCCAGAAAGAATGGTATTTAAATAGCATTTATTTAATAAAGAAGCTGCATGGCTCAAAATGCATCAGATATGGGGTTAAATTTACAGTTGTTTAAATAAACCATATCACTCAGACCAAGCCCAGTTGTGTCAACTCAAGGTGTTGATAGTGAAGTAGCTAGTGCTACTTAGGGTTTGAAGTGTGATTCTGCATACCTTGTGGGAACTATGTTTCTGTTCATGTAGCTGTGCTCACTCACACTATGCTGACTGGGCACATGATGCTTCAGTTACCCAGTTATTGCTTCCTATAATAAAGGGCAGATTTCATATGAGAATGAAAAAGTGCTCAGTGATGTCCTTTATCTTCTGATGTTGGAACATGATTTTGTATAATGTACATTTAATTAGAGCCCTCCAATGCTTACTTTGTGTTGTTTATCTGAAAAATATTTAAGATAATATACTTAATGAATCACAATTGCTGAGCTTGGCAGTGATCTCTGGACATGTTCAGTGGAGCCCTTCTGCTAAAGGAGGGTCACCTAGAGCAGGTTGCTTAGTGTCGTGTCCAGTAGGGTTTTGAGTATCTTCAAGGACGGGACTCCACAATCGGTCTGGGCAACCCGTTACAGTGTTTAAGCATCCTCAAAGCTTACATGCTTACAGTTTTTTTGCTATAAACCACTCTAATCCAAATTATTTCAAATTGTAGGGAGAACAACTTGGTTGTAATATTGTGCTGCTTATAACCAAAGGGCTCTGTTAACTTGTTTAATGCATTAAGTCCATTAGTGGCTTCATATGGCAAGTTCTAAGAGTACAGTTTTTGTTCTTTCTCTGGTATTTTCTACCCCAGCCTGCTTTTAAATGTGTTGTGCTAGACACCTTTAAGAATGTGACAAAGGCATTAGTTTATTAAATAAGAATGTAAATAAAACACAAAAGGTACAATTTCTGCTTTTTCAACCATTTATTTTGGATATACGCATGTATGCTTGAGGTGAATGCTGTAACCTCTTTTTGTGTGTTTGGGCACAGCTGATGAACTGTAGGAGCAAGAAGCAAATGTTCTCCTCTGTGAGTGTATTTTGCAATCACATGGATGCATTATGGTTATTTTTCCCCTATTTTTCATTGTCAGGATTAGGCATTCTCAGTTGAGACTGATGCAGTTTGCCAGTTCTGCACCGGTCTTTATAGTCCTGGCCTACGTCCATACCACAGATATGAGTAATAACGTCATGACTGAATGTATCCATGATATGAGTATTTAAGGAGTAGCTCTGAGCAGACTAAAAGATACTGGGCACTGGTCCACCTAGGTAAGATGTCTTAAGTCATTAAGCAATGAATCTTTGATGTCAGCCTGAATTTTAGCTTTTGTTCCTCATGTTTTAACAAAACTGTTAATTTCAATGATTTTTTTTTTTTGCATGTTTTGAATTTTATAAATATTGTGTAGCTCTGAGATTAGCCTGAGACACTGTCAGATTTTGTCAAGTGCAATCCTCCATAATTGCAAAACAGACTAATCAGACTTTGACACTTAATCAACCCCTTTCAGTGCATACTAAAAAGGTGCTGGAAAAAGGCACTTTTGCTGATTTATATGAAAGACATTTGGAATGGTTCAATGTCATCTCAGAGGCATAAGCTTGCAATTGTATCTGATATGTTGAATAAGGCCCACTGACAGTTGCATAAAGTGTCACAGAAATGTCAGAACTGAAAATGTTTGTTAGCATCAGGGCTGCACAGCAGGAGATCCAATTTTTAGTACTTATTGCCTGCAGAAAGAAAAGGCATGGGTCAGAAATCCATCAAAGTTTTCTCTAGTCTTAGGAATATAAACATATTAAATAGGCCTGGCCTGTGTGATCCTTGCCTAGTCTTCCAGAGGAGACAAGAACTCTCTAATACCGAAAACCCAGTAAAGCAAAATTTCTTTTAAATGTTGTGTTGAATAGTTTTCCTGTTTTCTAGTTCTTATTATAACTAAGAATATATTCTTACCAAAGTTAATATCACCACCTATTAACAGTATGGATTATAATGATATAGTTGCAATGTAAACAACATTATTCACCTCAATGTTCAGAGTTCCCAAGGCTTATGAAACATTTGTAATAACTAAATTGTCTTCTTCTGTTTAGGTAATGTCTTAATGTATATTAACTTTTGTCTCCATATTCTCTCCATTGAGAGTTTTAGTTGAAAGTGTGCTGTAAATGGTATGATTATATTATACAAATGGTTTATAGATGGAATTGTCAATACATGAGAAAACAGTAGCCAAGGCAGTGCACAGACTTCCTCTTTTCCACTTTTTATGCCAGTTAAGACACTTTGTGTGTGTTTCCTGGGGGATGCCATCTTCACAAATATACAACCCAATTTCTTTTAGTGACTTGGCTTAGTTTAAACAGTAAAAGATCATAGAATCATAGAATAACTTAGTTTGAAAGGGACCTCTGGAGGGGACCAAATCCAGTCCCTGCCTGAAGTAGGTCTAATTAGATCAGATTGCCAGGGGCTTAGCAGTTGAGTCTGGAACTCTATAAATGCTTGAGCTAACCCGGCTGGTCTTCTAGCAGATATAGGAGCACTCATTCTTCTTCGTGCAGAATGGTGGGAGTCTTAGCTCACAGTTGACAAGTGCTGAGAAGTGTTAGGGGACAGTGATATACAGGCCCACCACAGCTGCACCCTGAGAAGGGTGTGCTTAATTACCTTTGGAAATGCTTCAGAGCCTGCACACCTGCTGCTTCAGCTCAGGCCTGGAAGATAAAATATAACCCAGACAGTTTCCATGGCCCAAACTCAGATGCTACAGAATGTTCTGTATAAACTGTTAATTTACTAGTGAATCTATGTTCTCAGTTTTACTGGAAGCAGTGACAACCTCTTTTTTGTTTTCTTTGTGGTTTTGAATGACAGCTGTTGACCACTACCTATGAGCTTTCCCATCTTGTGACAGTTCTGGGTAGAGATCTCTGCCTTCCAGTCTTTCCAAAGTCTTCACTCTTTGCTTAGATTTTGGAATGAATATACTTTATTTTGCTTTTGGAAGGTGAATGTACAGTGAGGCTGAAGTGAAACAGCAGTTGGGGAAAAAAAATTGCAGTAAAGGAAAACATGACTGATCATTTCTCTTGATGATATTGACAACTGAAATAGGCACAGTATGGGCCACGGGTGCTGTTGCAATAAAGGGCTGCTGGTGCTGTCATCTGACAGGGCTGTAAGGTAAGTCAGGAGAGTGGTTTTAACTTGGGAGAGGTGATTTGGTCTTTATTGCTAGCTGAGATGTTTAAGTTGTACAGAATACACAGAACTAATGATTATTTTTTTAGCTAAATTAAGGTAGAATGCTCAGCTCTAGATGGTAATACCCTGGGCTTATAGTTGACCTGTGTACATTTCCCTATGTCCTTCATAATTCAAGTGTACTCTTAACAA
This sequence comes from Coracopsis vasa, assembly GCA_026283785.1. Lineage (NCBI taxonomy): Eukaryota > Metazoa > Chordata > Aves > Psittaciformes > Psittacidae > Coracopsis > Coracopsis vasa. Next base: position 22,307 of record JANHGB010068123.1, read on the forward strand.
ATGAAATTTTGAAACTTGAGCCACCCAGGGTGATGAGTAAAATACTTCTTGGAATATTCACTTAATGATTTCCTATAACCTGTATCATTTGATGTATGCATTCAATTTATTGAAGCAAGTACTAAACACCAAGACGAATGAAGCCTACACCTTCAAAAAATTATTGAATTAAACTAAATCACTGATTAAAAAGCAAATCTATACCTGTCTGGGGGACTTTCATCTCACTGTAAGCATAGATTCCAACCTTTCTCAATATGGTACTAGTACATTGTCAGCAAATTTGCTGGCAACATCAAGCTGTGTGGTGCAGTCAACATGCTGCAGAGAAGGGATCCCATCCAGAGGGACCTTGACAGGCTCTAGAAGTGGGCCAGTGCAAAGCTCATGAAGTTCAACAAGGCAAAGTGCAAGGTCCTGAACCTGGGTTGGGACAATCCCAACCACAAATACAGACTGGGAGGAAAATGGATTGAGAGCATCAGCAAAAGAGCTGGGGGATGCTGGCTGACAAGAAACTCAACACATGTGCTTGCAGCCCAGAAAACCAACAGCTGGACTGTAACCAGCAGGTCAAGGGAAGTGATTTTCCCCCTATACTTTGCTCTCGTGAGACCCCCCTCAGAGTACTGCACCCTGCTCTGGAACCCCAATACAATAGACACATGGACATGCTTGAGCAAGTCCAGAGGAGGGCCAAAAAGATGATCAAGGGGCTGGCGCACCTCTGCTATGAAGCCAGGTTGAGAGGTGGGCTTGTTCATCCAGGAGAAGAGAAGGCACTGGGGAGACCTTAGAGCAGGCTTACGGTACCTCAAGGGGACCTACAAGAAATCTGGAGAGGGACTTTTTACAAGGGCATGTAGTGATAATACGAGGGGGAATGGCTTTAAACTGACAGAGCGTAGATTTAGATTAGACATTTAGGAAAAAATTCTTTACTATGAGTGGTGAGGCACTGGCATAGGTTGCCCAGGGAAGCTGTGGATGCCCCATCCCTGAAAGTGTTCAAGACCAGGTTGGATAGGGCTTTGAGCAACCTAGTCTAGTGGCAGGGGGCTTGGAACTAGATGATCTTTAAGGTCCTTTCCACCCCTAATCATTCTATGATTCTGTATAGCCTTCAAGACGCAATTGAAACATTTAGAGACATGTTTGCCAATTTAACATATAAAGAAGCAGCACAAGTGTTTATTTGACAAGCAGAACTATTTGGTTGAAGCAGAAAACCTCATAAATCCTTCTCTGTGTTTTCTGTGGTTATGTTTTCATTCTTTTATCTCATGTTTTATTGGTTCCATATTGTTAATTTTGGAGAACATACTTCCTGCTTTACATAAGGTGTTATACTGTACTTTACATAAGGTGCTGTAATGTATAATCCTATAACAATGTTATAGGAGTTGTGGATATGCAATTCTCATTGTTTGGCAATCGTAGATCCATGCATAAATTAATCCAAATGTAAATGTATATCAAATAAGGACTTACTAAATCTCACTTTGCATATTATAAATAACTACCAGCATCAACAGGTAAAACCAGTGTAAACACATTTCTTTCTTTAGCTATTTTGACTATTTTGGTTGTTCGAAGATGCATAGGTGTGTCTGATGTAAAGTCTCAAAGACAATTCTCAGCTTCGATGTTATTTGGGCATGTGTTTATCATATTTACTAGCTGTACTGTGAGGAAGCATACAACTAACACATTAAAGATTTCATTTATCCATCTAAATTTGACTTATTGGTGTTAAATCAAAAATTTGTTTCCTCATGCTTTTGAAATGAAATGACAGTGTCCCCTGGTGGTGAGACAGGTGGAGTTCTGCTAGATTTGTAGCTTTTCTTTCCTTATTTTCCTTTTTGAATTGGAAGGAATTGTGACATTACCTGCAAAGTAAAAGGCTGTACTTTAATATCTAGTAATCATTTACTGAATAATGTTACAGTATGGATATCTTCAAGATTTGCATTAATGGTATGTATGTTAGACTACTGTAACTATCAAGACATAAAGTTGTTCTACCTAAATACACAAAGCATTTCACATGCAGAGATGGGAAGCAGGATATTTCCCTTCTTATAAACAATGTGTTCCTGTACTCTGCAGGAGGTGTAGTATAATAAATGATTTCACAGCACATTCCTAATTAGCTTGCAATGACAGTACGGCATGAAAATTCACGAAGTCACTCAGTTATTAGATCAAACTGAAGCAGCCCCAGTGATCGGTCTTCAGGCACTACATCACACAGCTCATGATACGTGCTGCAGCCACTGGCACGTGTATTCTTTCTCACTCATTTGCTTTCTCTCAGTAGTCTTACAAATCAGACTTTTTGTGTTGCCCACTAGCATATCTTCAGTGTAGCTAGAAGAAAGTGCCCTTATCTATAGTAGCCTAATGACTGATACATTAAGTAGAGACAAGTTTCTTAAAGACATTTCAAGTAACATTCTTCTGTATATCTATTATACACTTGTGGCACATGTGCACAGGTGAAGTTTCAGAAGAATGAATGATGGAACTTGCTGCAGTGTATGGTAGATTTCACCGTAACTTTGTTTCTCAAGCTGTTTTCAGTATCCTTTAAAAAAAAGGCAAAACAAAATAAAAAAAGCTTTAAACTTGGCTAGACTGAATTTTTAATTAACCAAGAGCCAGATCCTGTGAAGTAGCATTTCAGAGACAGGTGTTACTGTTGATGACCGCATCAAATATGGATATGCAACAGAGGCTGGGAATCTTATTTATTAACCTGCATGAATCAAACTAAACAGAGATATGACTCATGACCTATGAACAGGTGACTATATTTATGTTTATATTGGTTTATAAACTATTGAGATTGAAGCCAGGAAATACAAAATGATTACATAATAGAGCATTAAAGGATCAAAGTATAACCTTCTGGTGCTTAAAGCGATTAATCTGGAAGATGGAAGTGGAGACTCATTATTTTTAACTCATGTGCATGTGTGTGCTACAAAGAGCTGCAAGCCAGTCTTACCTCCAAGTGCTCTTGAACTGTAGGTCTCAACATTAGGTCTCAACGTCTAATGCAGTCTTCATTTTAATATAAGTATGGCTTTATCTCTCAAGATCAAGGAATATTAACTGTTTCACTGTGTCAATATATAAATGAGTGCTTCAAGAAAGGAACAATATTATGAATATTAATAACAGAATTCAGTTAATTCTGATACCAAGAAAGACAGAAAGTAGATTTTAAAGCACATAATGAAAATGACATGGAGATTTTCGATGGATCAGTCTTTTAGTTTGGCAAGTGTTTCATTGAAACACTTAGGTAGAAGGTTTGGGTTTTTTATGTTTTCACTGATGCTTTTTTCAAGCTAATCTATGAGGGAAAGGTTCAACAAGCACTCCAGATATTTCAGGTTTCTGCAAATAAAAACAGTTCCTAATTAAATGCATAACTGATATTGAAGTCTAGCCCTACTTAAATCAGTGTAAAACCAGTAAATCATAATTGACAAAAATCTTAATTTTTGCTACTGTGTCTATCCCTGTTCTTAATTTTCTGTAGCATTGGTCTTCAATACTTTTTTTCCTTAGATGATATGTGGAAAATATGACAAATGTTGAGGCTGCGGTATCTAGGCACAGCACTTGGAAGGCCAGATTTTCAGGCTTGGCTGACTCTGTGTGGGCAGACTCTTGCAGATACAAAAGTCAGATGCCATTCTGTGTACATATAGGATTTTTTTTTTTCTCTGTTGAAGATGTGCAGTGTAAAAAAACCAGTGGCAGGCAACTTCAGAGATGTGTGCTGAGTGTCTATGCCTGATACTCTGATTGGAACGTAACTTCCCCATTAAGTTGCATTTGATGTTTGAAGATTGGGGGTGAAAGACCTCAGACCAGGTCTGGAGATAGTTCAAGTCAAGATCCTCTAGATTTCAATAGAAAATCAAGACATTTTGTAGTGAGCATTAAATCTTAGGCTGAGAGTTTTAAGGGGCTGGAGATAACTGGTCCTCTGACACAAGCTATTCATTAGCAACATCTAGGCTTTATAATGTCCCAACTGTTGGTTGAGGGGTAAAGCACATTTTATTTCACTTGCACCTTGTACATATCTCTGCCATACCCCTGCTTCCTGAGGTATTCAGAATAGATGTTCTTCCCTGCTTTCACCTCTACTTTTTTTGCTTTCCCTGCAGTCCAGTCTTAAAGAAAGTTAGCCTGTTCTCTTATGATCTTCTGCTATGGGAGATTGTCCTTTCTGGCAGTGCCCTGTTCTTCCTTATCTAGGCCCAGCACAGTGGTTAACTGTGACAGTGTATACCCATAATAAACATATATTTGGACTTTTCACCCACTGAATGCTGGGTTGGTTTTCAACTTCAAGGGAGAGCCTCAAGGTTGAAATGATATTTGAAATTCAGGAAACTGTTGTAGTTATTGTCTGGGAAATTTACGGGTTATGGCTGTTATAAATGACTGCATAAATCCTGTAAGGAAATCCTAAAAAATGGAGAGAAATGGATTTCTCATAGAGAAATGATTTGGGGACCTAATTGCCCTTTCTTGAGAGATAAAGCCATACTTATATTAAAAAATATTCCCCTTATTTTTCATCTACACAGCTGAATTTTTGGAAAAATATGTGGTTAGCTATTGCACAGCTTCCGTATTGAAAGAAGCAGTAGCAATTTTTGGCCGAAGGGTGTCTTACCCAATCATGGATGAATGCAGTTGTAGTTTGGATATTTCAACAGCTTGATTTTTCTGTACAAAACCAGAAAATGTCTGATATAGCAATTTTGCTTACAAACACAGCTAGTCTGATTTATGAGTTTTCGGAACGTGTATTTACTCTGCTAAGAAAACATGCCAATTAGCTGCAGTAACACAAAATATTTTAAGCCATAATAAACAAACCAAACCATACACATTCCATGGTTTGATGTATATATTTTCTAACATCTTACAAATAATGAACACAGTTTCCCTGTGGTTTTGAGAACTGACAGAGGTCAAATCTGGATCCAGGTTCTACCTTTGGTCATTTAAAGTACAGTAAGACAAATGAAAATGGTGAAATGGGATCCCAAATATCAGGGAACTGAGAATCTGCATTGAATTTTATTTATCTCTTAAACTCATCCTTAAAATTTCACGTTCAGGTAGTGAATCTTCATCCACTCCCTTCTTGATTTTTGTTAGCTATTCTTGTATTTTGGAAGAAAACCAAAGTGAGCATTTTACAAAAACACTTTATTTCTCAACTCTAAATTCACCACTTTTCTTGCATCACATAATTTGGTTCTCACAAATTCCATGATCCTACATAATTTCTGTTGGATTTCTAGTAATACCTTGTTTGCGAGTACATGAAAGTAAAACAACTTGAAGAAAAGATGGCAGGTTGTCACCTGCACTGTATAAGGCATTGCTTTTGCCTAAACATCATCATTGCAGCCTGAACACTTAAGATTTTTATGGTTTCACTGGGCAGCTTTCAGGATGAGGGCTTGAGGAGGGAATCAGCAGAGATGCTGATATGAAATATTAGTGGCCTGCTTTAACTGAGGCTGGTCAAAAGTCAGTTTCTTCAAGTTTTATCTAGATGCAGTATCCACTACCAGCTGTCAGACATCTGGCAGGTGTTAAGAGTTCAGTACCACTGTAGCAGGATCCTTTTGCTCCTTTAGTGCCTTGCATGCCATCTGCTTGTACCCTTGCCAACTGAATAAACTAACTTTCCACCTGCTTTGTGCTATCAGTGTCATGCAAAACAAGCAGATTGGATATAGAAGCTTGCTCTGACTCTGGTAGTAATTAGAGTTTATTTCAGCTTGATCACACAGTGTATGAGACATTCTAATATCATAATTGCAGGGAAAACAAAGCAGCATGGATTGACTGAAATTAAGGGAATTGTTAATCAGAGTAATAAAATTCCTAAATTCCAGAATAAAGGTAACATATTTTACATAACAGATTACGGATACCTAAAAATCAGGTAATTTCCTCCCCAGCATGTGTACTTTGATTTATGGGAAATTTGTTCAAGAAAACAAATTTTAAACAGAAAATTTGTCTCTGGTTTCATTGAAAAGCTGTAAATCCTAGAGAAATTAGCAGACTAACCCAGAATGATGGCTTAACTGCCTACCACTATGGGTGACACCCTCACCCATACAGCAAGTTTGTGAGAAACACAGAGTAATATTAATAACATTGGGGGAGGGAGCTTTTTACGGGTCTTAGCACTAATATGTGACATTTTCTACATTTTATGCGTATAACTTTATAAACAGCACTGTAATGTTCATTTATTACTGTGAAGTGGATCAAAATACAACCTACACATGCTAAGATGAAAATTGGTTTCATGATTAAAGCAATATTATTGCTTTCAGATACCTTTTAAATTCAGAACCTCAAAAGTTAATCATGGTTAACAAAGAATCTAAACATAAGTGCTGTCACCTGAATAATTGACTTTTGACATACAGATATTTTAGAAGATTAATTGTGATGTCCAGCCAACATAAATATTCTGTGCCACAAATAGCATGTAGTTAAAATGGAAAATAATTAAATGATCAATATATGATCCAGAAATGTCTTGTATTTTACTTTTAATCTTGCAAATGGTTCATATGAATTCAGCCGAAGAACATAATTGCTCCAAGAGTCATTCCATTGTGTGCCTCTACAGTTCATGGCGATGATTGAGATTTTAGTTGGAAAGGTAGAGGGAGAAAAACAGTGGCGAATCATCTGCACTTTTTCAGTGATTGAAGAAAATAAACCAACAAAATAAATTAATGTATAAAATAAAAGCATAAAGAGTTTTGAGGTAACCCTACATCAAACTGATTTAAATTAATTCCTAAATTCTGGAATTTGGAGAGCTGGATTAAACATATATTCACAGGCCATTCAAAGATTTGATTTCTAGTAATGAAAGCACAGATATTTAATAAATTAGCACAGGTTTTAAAATTATTTTTTCTTAGAGATGTAATAATTAAGCAACACATGCATATTTTCTTACCAATTTAAGCTGTGTCTTCAAATGAATGGGTTATGTTTATGATTGTACACATTGTCAGTGATGGTGACCCTTTGCTCACATTGCTCTCATTTGATCTGTTTTTTTTATTCACCTTAAGGCATTCCTCAAGGACTGTTTCTGCAATATATATGCATTAAAACTGATCAGACCAAGTTTCTGACAGAGAAGCTGGTACTGTGGAAATGTTAAATCCTAGTAGAATCATAGAATCATTTAGGTTGCAAAGGACCTTTAAATC
>JANHGB010068133.1:0-18983 GCA_026283785.1 Coracopsis vasa
GCTCCATCCCTGGCAGTGTTCAAGGCCAGGTTGGACAGAGCCTTGGGTGACATGGTTTAGTGTGAGGTGTCCCTGCCTATGGCAGGGGGGGTTGGAACTAGATGATTTTAAGGTCCTTTCCAACGCTAACTATTCTATGATTCTATGAAATAAGTTGTAACACACACCAACATTTCACAGCAGTTAAGTCACAGGTCTTAGCTCACTAAGGAACTATGTTACCAGATCTGCATCTTAATTTTCATGACAAGTTCATATTTTTCTGGTACTTTACAACAGTAGTTATTGAAATGGTATCTATGCTTCCCTATCTGCTCTGAAGTTGATAGCTTTCATTTTCTCACTCAGTTTTCTTTCCTTTTCCAACAACATCGGCTGGCTAAAGTTTAAGGTCCTTTAAAGGTCCATTCCAACCTAAACCATTCTATGATTCTATGATACTATGTTTCTATGATTCTATCTTTGGTTCAATGATTCTGTGATTTAGTCATAGAAACAGCCACATGCAGAAGATTTTGGATAAGTTTTATGGTATGGAACAAAGAAATAAATTTGTTTCTAATGAAACAAAAAATTTGCTTTATGTGGAAAAACTTTATAAGTTTCAACTCTTTAATCAGTATTAGAAATTTGCTTATACTTAATTGAAATCTCTTTGAAGTGATTGCAACTGATATTTTCTCTGCAATTTCAGATGGCAACAAAATACAGTTTTTCAAATACTCACTGATAAAATGGGATCCTAGAAATAATGGTGAGAAAATAATTTTTAAACAACAAACCTACGAAGTTGTTGAAAACTCATGAAATGCAAATAAACTAATTTCACTAAATACATTGCAAACAGGAAAGAGTTTGAATAGCTGTACAAAGAAATAAATCTACCTTGGTAAAATTTTGCACATGTAGAGTGAGGTTTTAGGTAACTTTTCTTTTTGTTCTGCAACTTATAATGTAACACCTTAGTATTATGAGAAATTGGAACTTCCTTGAAATATCCTCAGTTCTTTTGAAGTCAGCTTGTAATTTCCTTTAGAAATAGGGTATAACCTTAATGGTATTTTAATATATTTTTAAGGTTGGTATTATTTGCGCTTTACCATGTCCCTGATTCAAGGAAGTGCTAATCAAGTATATGTTTACATGCTTTCGCAAAGAGAGAGATATTTTTGAACTTCAAACTAAAAACTCAACTCCACATATTAAATTGAATCTTTTTTCTTTTTTTCCTGGGCTCAGTGCCTTAATTGCCTTTTTCAGGCAAAATTCTGAAGGTTTCTTTAACTGCAATAATTAGGAATAATTATAAGTTGTGTTTTAAGTATTTTAATTTCTTCCCAATTTGAATGTCATTATTTTGAGACTGACAAGTAAAATAGGTCATCTCATATTTCACAATAAAGCCTGAATAACCATGGTCAAGTTAACTGTTGCTGATTAATTTAGCAGACGTGCCTCTGGATTTTAAAATTCAGTCATTAGTTGTAACAAAACTTTTATGATCCCTTTTGTCAACAACTATGAGCTAATGACAACCACAAGGTAGGGCAGGTATTCAAGTCCATGAGGTCATGGACTTATTCAAGTCCATGAGTCCCTTTTCTTCTGAACCTGTTTGCATTTTGTTCTTCAACAAGCCAAAGCACATTGATTGCAAGGAAGTGTTGTACTAAGCTCAACTCAGAAAAATTATGACTAGAAACAGTGCTAAAAATTATGACTAGAAACAGTGCTAAAAATTATCACTAAATAGGTTCCTTTTTTTCCCTACCTGATAGATGGAGACTCTAGCATCTTAATGCAGAAAGCATATTGCCTGGTGTGGCAATCCAGCCAGACTAGATATTTGAATTGTACTGTATCATTTCATTCTGAGGTTATTTAACCCTTCCTTGACATTGCTCTGATCAATTTTGAAACTAAGTACTCATTTCAAAATAAAAAGCTGGACTATTTTATTTTGCTTCTGAAGATTTCTAAGTAAATACTGCAACTCTCAGGATAATTTTAGGCTCAAAATGTTTGCCAAAAAGAAATAGAAAAAGAAATAGAAAAAGAAAAAAATTAAAAAAAAAAAAAAAAAAAGGAAAAGAAAAGCCTACCAAACCAGTAATAAATCTGGGCTCTCTCTTTTCTTGTAGTCCTTATGAATTGCAGTTCAGGCAGACCAAGTCATTCCCAGCCCCCACTAGCATCATGCTGTCCAATACTTCCCACTATTGACCTGTGATGTAAGTGCCAAATAACCTTATCCAGTGTTATTTGGGCTGTATTTTTCCATGATGGAGAACAAGCCAAGGCAAACACTTTATATATAGACTATGCATAATTTTTGTGCTTCAACTGCTAATCTATGATCAATATGAGTTAAAAAAAAATGAGGCCTTGTAAATCTCCTCATGTTTTAAAATAAAATCTTGAACTTTGGCAGTGGCCTTCTTGAGGTGGAGGAACTGCCCAAAAAAAACCTTCTAAAAAATACTAGAGGGCACAACAACAGAGAAGTGGGAAAGGTCATTAAAGATTATGCATAGCTGTAAAAGGGACACGACCTGAAATTCACTGGCACACTTGATTCTTGTATTTCTACATCCTTTGAGTGCTTGAACTTGCAGTCTTAAAAAATCTATTAAGGAAGGCCTGTGTGTGTAGGTTGGTATGTGTGTTTCACTATTAATTGGAAAAACCATCTTTAAAGAGAGATCAAGAATATAAGGCTGCGTAAACTCAGGAAATAACAACAGAGAATTATGTAAAATTATTATGATAAAAACAAGCAGGATGGCTCTGCTCACTTAATCATCTTAGTTTTAGAGAGGTTTAATTGTTAAATAGGTTGTGCAAAATAAGATTCTTTCTTAATCTTGCAGCTGTTTCACTAGAAATTAAACATATACAAACATATACTAGCATTAAACATATACAAAATAATAAAGCTTAGGTAAAATATGGTACACCAAGTCTTTTCCTAGAAAAAATCAACTTATGCTGAGTCCACCCATTAATTAGCTGAACTATATGCAAAGCATGACAAATAATTTGACTTTTAATCATTAAGTTACCTTCAGAGACTATATTTTACTTTGTAAAGAAATTCTTTTAACTTGAAGTGTTTATACCTTAATTATAACTCAACTCAGATTTAGGTCTTGTTTAGATTTTGTAATAGCCTGAATTAGAGCTAGCTTATTAATAGTCAAAATATGAACTAGAGCAATGTCACTATTGGCATTTGAAAAAATAGAATAACATTTATATAAATTTTTATATAAAAGAATGTTAATGCTCTGATAATGTTCTGAACTTCCTGAAGTTCATTCTGATTCTTCCTCTACTCACCTGCCAGTTCCTGCTAGTGCCAGGGTGCTGGTGATACAGTGAACCTTTGTTTGACCTAAAAACAGAATGTTACAGTCTTGGTTTTACTGTATGAGTCTCCTACCCGTTTGAAGTCTAATTTAAATGTACATATGTAATAAGGCATTGTAGATGGCCAAATAAGTAGCTAAGGCAGATAAGAAAAGTAGACATAACCTGTTCATGTCTTTGGTACTCAGTTCTTGCCAGAGCATTTGCAATTTATTTACAAAGTCTGCATAACTTTTAGGGGTCTGAGGTGGTGGCTAGGTAGCAGTTGAGTATGGGGTTTTGGCCACCAGAATCTGAGAATTTTTTTAGATAACTGCCTATTATTTCCCATGCTCATACAGAAAGTTAGAACTACTTCATTCTCCTTAGGCTGATATTTTCTGGAAGGTCACTATAATTGCCCTCCCTTGACTTGTAACACCAATAACCTTGTCATTTATCTTACGGTTTTCCACCTTCTAGCTCAAACAAGTTTTAGCAATTATGGTATGGATTTTAACAGAGGCATAGTGAGCTCACCTCCCTACACCGGTGTACCCTCAATGGCATCTCGCTCACTGGCCAGCTCATCTCCCATGAACACACTGGTGCATTGCAAAGGCCACAGAATCTGCCTTTAAATGATAAAAAAAATCCTCAGGCTGCCAGGTCAGACCACTTTAGGTGCTTGACCCAGTCTTCTGATAATACACAAAGGGGAGTTCTCTGGCTAGGCACCTTCGCAATGGCTGCCTGAGACAGTCAGGAGTCTGAGTGTTGACACAGTGTGGTTTTTTTGCTATCCTATTTGCATGTCTGTCCTTTCATAACATTTTATATTACTTCTCAAATGAGTCTTAAGTTCAGGACAGGTCACATCTAGTTTAATGCACACTGAAACTAGAATAAATTAAAACAGATAGCTACTCTATTCTAGACTAAGATTAAGATCTGTTTTTAAAATACAGTCATTGGTATTTTGATGGGACATTGCTCCAGACCATTTAATCTGTATAGTTCCTTCAGAAAACAATATTTCTGAATGCTTAACAAAACATTCCTGGAACAAGAAGTCATTCCACATTTCAGCCTCCCAGCCTAAGAAATCAACTCTTCCTGATCCATGTGTATTTTATTTTGTTTGGCTCTTTGTTTCCCTTAGTTTAGAGATCAAAAAGTGAATCTGTACTGTAAAAATAAGGCCTGTCAGGCTGGAATGAGAAAAAAAAGAAGAGAAGATGGGAAACATTTCATCGTATATAGGTTGTATCTAACAGCTTTATTAATAGTGTGTTACAGATGCTTTGCATTAAAACTTAACATAAAGAAGGTTGAATGAGTGCCAAAATCAACTGCATTGTTGGATAAATGGTATCATTGCACCCAAGTTCTGATTTATTCTGACATAAAATTGCTTGCATGCAATTAGAGGTTCATTATTCTACCCTAAGACATAAGTAAACACTGATAATAAGGATTTAAATTACCATAATGGTTTGTATAAATTCTGTGATCAATTTTTATTCTCCTAGTTTTATGCTTCTAACAGCCATTACATGGTCATATTAATATTGGTAATTGCTACAGGCATACATTAAACACTCTATTTTTGTCTCATCCCAGTATTTGCCTGAACATACACACAGCCTAATTGTCTTTCACAATCTGCTCCATTTTCTTATTGAATATTTTTTTCTTGTTGTGTCTACCTATCTCTCTTCCTTTTTCACTAAGTCACTCTCACTTCTCCTGTAGCTAACACATATATTTACAGAGAAAAACATAAGTAGGGAAGGAAAGGAGGAGCTAGAGATTCCTGGAGAAAAAGACATTGATTTTGCAAGTGCAGGGGTGATGATGTAGCTGCTGGAATACATTGGCTAAGAGCACTGCAACGGCTTCTTACCCACTTCTTCCGTATTACCATACATCAGTAACCTCAAAAATTTTTACTCTTTCTAAAAATTTCCATTTGGGCTCTGACTGAAGGTGAAATGTCCTGGAAGGTTTGAGCAAAAGAAAGTGGTAGCTTTTTATGTGGACTCAGTGTAACGAAACCATGCTTTCCCAAAAATAAATTAATTTTAAAGAAGTGCCAAAAGTCTTAAACTCTTCCTATTGTCTTATTTTGCTCTGATTTTGCATTTTAAAGAGAGAAATAAACACAAAAGTAAATCTAGAAATACTACTTAAGCAAATGAGCAATGTGGAAATTATTTACCCAATTAAGAAATCAAGCAACAGAAAATGCCAAAGGTTGCAAGCATAACTTTAATTCAATTAATATTTTTTTCTATCTATAGCTATTGTTTATTTGGTCAAAATAAACGATGCTGTTCCCTACCCTGTGTTTACAGAGATAACTGTGCCACAAGTCACATGGGATGACTGCTCAGAAATGGTCCCCTTCCATTGCATTGCCTAAAACATCATCCCATCTTTGTCCATGAGACAGGTTAATATTTTTTGTATTAATATGCCAGTATAATACTGAAGCAACAGAATATAAGACTTTATAAAATGTAATATATATGCATAAAATTTAGAATTGAATATATAATATAGGACTATACCTACTGTTTGTTAAACATCACAATGTGATTGTTAGTAGGGATTGTTACAACATTCACCTTTGTAGGTGTAATCCTTGCTAAAAATGTTCTTCAATTTGGAAAGATCACATATCTCATCATTTGCTTGATGCAGTTTTCTGTATGCAATATGTGTTCATACTGATTAAAAACACTTGTTTCCTCTAGATTACATATCCATGAAATAGAATGGTGATGGACTGTACATTGCCTGTCTTCCCAAAATGCATTTCACCTATGCAAGGGATATAGCGTTTTAATTGCCAGCTCAGGAGCTAAGAAGTCAAGAAGTGTCACAATTGGTTTGTCCATATAACCTTTAATTTGTAGTTCTGCATATTCTCAAGTATGTAACAATATACATTAGTTAATTAAATGAACACACACTCATTTGTCCTCAGGAAAAGTGTACATTTGCAAGTAATGAATACAAAATATTTAATACTTATGCAGAATCCAATTAATTTCTGAATGCAATTTGTCTTCATATTTCAGGGGATTTTTAAAGTTGGCCTAGTTAATTATGGTAATCCAGTAGTATTACTCTGACTTCACTCTGATATTTAAAGCAGCAACTTCTTCATGTTAAAAGAAACTTCTTATTTTTCTTTTTCTCCTTGGGAATGTATGCAATTTGTACTAAATCATAACTGGATATTTGTGAGTCCCAGTTAATTTGTCTTATCGGTGGCCTTGAGGAAAAAAATGGGGTTAATCAAATGATTTAGCATTATCTAAACAAGAACTAAGTAACCATGTTCATATTATTCTTATAAGCACTTCAGTTAACCCCGGTGAGACTACTCATCTGAATGAAATGAACAGGATCAAGCTTTCTGATCACTAACTAGTTTGTGTGATGTCAAAATGGATGTCCATATAGTGTGAATATTAAAAATGGAGCTAAGGATGGAATTTTGATTCTGGGGATCATTTTTATAATTTAAATGACTGACAACTCATAAAATGCAAAGGTTATTTCTAATAATGTAAGCCAGCAGTTCATACAATTCAAAACCACATTTGTCTGTTAACTGCTAGATGAATTTTAGCACTTTGACCCAAGGAATGTCCTTTGATTACACTCTACAGCACCTAACACACAGGGTTGCAACCTCAAAGGCACTCAGTGGCAGTAGTTTTGCCATTAATCACAGAAAGAGATAATCTGCAAATGAACCAACTGGAGCAGTAAGACCCGAGAGGGGGTTACAGCAGAATTCACTAAGCCCTGAAAATTCAAAACTAAACTGAGACTTTGTCCTTTATTCATCAGATATCACAAGTTTTTGCAACAGAACTTACATAACCTGCAGCAGATGCTGTAATACATAAACGAATTGAATTGAGATAAGAGTTGATGTAAACTGTGAATGTCTTACCTTCCATGCATTTGTTTTTATTCCTAAAAAAGAATTACCTTTTTGGTGGTGGCTGGTGGGAAAGCAGAGCTTTACAGGAGTTCAGTGTCACAGATACATTTTCTACCATGTGCACATGTTTACCCCTCAGGCAGAAAAAAGTGCATATTCAAATCGGTGTGGTTATTAAAATGAAGTCTCAACCACATATTTGCAGAAATAGTCTGTCTACAAAATTGCATTAAAAAACAAAAAAAAGGTGCATCATCCCAGCCAAAGCAAGCATAAGAGTCTTCTAGAAGAAATTCTGCATAAACCTATGGTTTGTTTGGAAGCTATTTTAATCTGGTTTTGTAATTATCTTCCTTTTCTCTTCGTCTATGTGTCAGTGTATATCCAGTGGGCCAAATTACATATAAGATCAAAAATCAGGTTCCAATAACTTTCTGTTTCCTTAAACCCAAGGAGACAGTACAGAGAATTACATTTCACAGTGGACACGTCAGGAGAAGGAACTGTAAATGCCAGCGCACATTGCCCATGGCTCAGTGTTTCTTCTCCTGTTAAAACTGTCCCCTTAGCCAGTAGTAGCAGTTTTGCATTTCAGTGCTCATCAGCCTCCACAGAAGGAATGCTGCTGCACTGAACAACAAACTCAGTGCTCTCAGAGGGACTGGCAGTCTGCAGGCTCACAGGACGCAGCCACCAGGAGAGGAGGGCAATGCTGAGCAGCTGACAATCCAGGCATTGGCAGATCACCATGAACTTTACATGGTCATTTTCCTGCCTTCTCTTCATTATCCTGAGAACCAAAACCTTAGCCAAATATTTCCCAGAGTTTGAATTTGGGATTTTATGGTCCACAGCCTCAAAGAGCCCCAGGGGCAGCAGTCTGTTATACATCATTTCCTTTTCTCTATCCTCTTTAATAAATGACACATAAAACAGTGAATTACAGGTTTAAGCAGCTGATTGTGGGTTCTGCCAAGAGTCCTGAGACCTACTGAAACCCAGGAAAGGGGTTTCACATATGGCTTTGGAAAAACTCTTGTCTTTGCCTGGCCTCACCTATTACAATTTTTCAGACAGAGTATCTCTCACCTTTCAAGAGCCCCAGTCCTCCTGGTTGGCAGCAGGAATAATTGCAGCCTCTGAAAACCACTAGAGCAGTTCCTGTTTGGATCTTTTTGGACTGCTGTCAGGCACTGCACCCTCTCTGCTCTGTCCACATTTCTGTGCCCTGTGTAAACTCCTGTCCTTGCAAGGAGGAAGCACTTCTCTTATGATGGGTTCTGTGGCAGGAGAGCTCTAGATGCCTGTGTCCGAGTTTATGTTAGTGCCTGAGCCCCACAGAGATGCCCAGGTCCCAAAGGAAGACGGTAATTCAGAGCTGTCTTCGTACTTCGTTCCAAAGGACTGTATATCCATCAGACTCTCATTGCAAAGACCTATTTGCCAACTACAAAACGGAAGACTGAATTTCAAAACCAGAAATTTTGGAAGGTCTAACATCTAAGTGCAAAGAACTGGCTGAATCTTAACCTTGGACCAGCATTGGGTAAAAGTAATTAGGAAACTGCCTTGCCTATATTTCACCTAATGCCCCTCAAATACAGAAGTAGAAGGGTGAGCCTATATCCCTGACAGCACAACTGTTCACAGACAGTTGGGACCTGGCTCCAAAGGGATAGGCCTGGGGATCTCTGCAAAAGTCCACTCCAACTAATGCACAGAGCAGCCGCAGTACCAACATAATTGTAGGGATGCAAACAATTAGAAGAGGGCAGAAACAGCTGAGGCCATCTCTGCCACCAGAGAAAATGGCTGTGCACCTCAGCTTGAATTATCCACAAGCTGAGCTGGAAAGACCAAAGGGGAGAAGTAAATGAAGATTGCAAAGGAATGACAAGCAGTAAGATGTCCCACCCCAGCTCTGCTACAAGCATTTGTTTCAAACAGCAGCTGTTTTCTATAAAGCTGACTTGAAAATTGGTACCTTCCTGCTTCTGAGAGAATTTGTTCACTTCATCTTTTTACTGGCAAAAGTACTGTTATTGCTTTTCATTCCTGCCAACCCTGCAGAGCCATGTCAGTGCTGTGGAGGTGAACTG
Source organism: Coracopsis vasa (assembly GCA_026283785.1). Lineage (NCBI taxonomy): Eukaryota > Metazoa > Chordata > Aves > Psittaciformes > Psittacidae > Coracopsis > Coracopsis vasa. The sequence continues at coordinate 9,412 of JANHGB010068133.1, forward strand.
GAGTCTATTTTGGCATGAAGCAGAAAGAACACAGCTTGATCTCAGATCCCAGGGTGAATTTTCAGTGCTGGCAGTCAAGAAAGTCATGGTTTTATTTGTAAATTAAAAGAGAGGTCAACAGGAAAGTCATATGGGAAAAAAAATTTAAAAAGCAAATATGGAACCCTACCATGCCATTTATAGTCTCTTTATAGGTGAGAGCACAGTTTACACAATGTAATTTGAGTTATAAATAATATTATTGTTTGTTTCAGCCAAAAAGCTGTAGCTCATTTAATTAAGAGAATGGATGTGTTTGTGTTGTGTTACTCATTACTTTATTGTAAAATCTGTTTGTAATGATAACCTATGGAAAAGTTACTGCAGTGGCAGGGAAAAGGATAGTAAAAGAACTTACTTACACAATTTCCAGCAAGAGAAAAACTTGAGGATGATCAGATCACTTTGTTCCCCTAAATCATGTAGCTGAAAAAAAGAATAAAGAAAGAAAAAGAAGTAAGGGAAGAAATGTGAATTGGCATATTTGGCTTTGGAGTCCAAAGCTGAAAAGAGACCATTCGCACAAATAAGTCTGGGAGAGAGGCTTAGTCGTTTCCTAAATCTGTTCAACACTCACGGTGTCCCACTGCCTTGGCTGGTGTGCAGTGCATACTCAGCAGTAAACCATATGATATCATATAATCTTAAATGCTCACCTATTTCAAGCACCATTGATGCAGAATTACTATGTCATGTCAAACAGAAATGTTCACTGCAAAAGAGAAAAAAACATGCTTTTTCAAATATTGTAAATGAAAACACCACACAAAAGCACAGATGCAGCAAAAAAATATGTCACACCATCCAGAAATCTAAGATGGCTACAGAGGAAGATTTGTAGCACTTCTTTGAGCCAAGTAAATACTGACATTTAATTTTTATAAAGTTTATGTGACCTTTTTTTTCACCCCCAGAAAGAACATAAAAAAATGAGGTTTAAAAAACCAAACAAACATTAGCCCTTATAAAACAATACTTCATAATTTCAGATTGCTGTATATGGAACAGATTGTTCCCATCAGGAGTAAGGCAAGTCAAGGAAAGATAAAGAAGAAATACATTCTTGTGTGCCAAGGTGAATGAAGCAAGGGAATGTGATTTGATTTTTAATGAATGGATCCACCCAAAGACAGTAACACATATAGCAGGATGTTACAAGCTATTTCCATGGCTCCCTAATGTGGCTGCAGTTTTGTGCAGGGAAAAGGCAGGGGATAGGAGACTGAGAGGGCTGTCCCCCTTAGATTCAGAGACCAAAGTCTGAGCTCTGATCTGTACTAGTGCCAAAGGCCATTCTCAATAAATCCAGTTATAAATAGAAACTCATCTGTTGAAGCCAGGAACTCAAAGGCATCCGAATGTGATGCTATCCACATCATATCCCTGGCTGTCACTAGTTATAGAAAACACTATACTTTGGTCATGCTTTCTTGGAAAACAACATAGGCAGACCTTTGACTTGTATCAATACAGGGGACCTGGTTTTATGTTAGCAGGGACAAGTGATCTTACAAATATATTCCAGTGATAGCTGATCACAAGGGTCTCAAGCTAATATAAGAAAATCAAAGTCAAGGTGGCTAGGTTATTTCCATTGCTTAAAGTAAAATAAATGTATAAACCTAGCACTTGAAAAATAATCTAGATTGTTTGGCCACATATTTCAGTCATCTGAGGACCACAACAAGCAATTCCTAGTCTTGGAGCTCGCAGACTTGTGGTGGATCAACAAGCCAGATAATAACCAAGTCCAGCTGGTACCAAAACTGAAAACAAAAAGGGCATCCTCTCCACAAAAGGGAGCCACAGAGATATCACTGCTTTGGAAAAAAGGCTAGAGATGTCAGGAAGCTACACATACTCTATGACAGAAGTTCACATACAGAAGTTCACATACTCTATGACAAACTGTGCAGCACAGATCACAACTTATATTATCCCTACACTGAGCAAAGGGGCAGTGAAAAATGGGTACAGTAAACACCTTAAAGAAACATTTGAATGATAACGAAGGTGTAAATTGTCACACAAGTTCTAAGGCAGGCATACTTTGGAGGGGTTTCACGAGTCCCATCTGAGCCATCCTTCCTCACTGGAGCAGCAGCTTCTTTTGCACTGGTGGGCAGTCATGGCAAGGGAATAAAAATCAGAGATGAAATACAGCTCCTGGCACAGCATGTCTGTGAGGGAGACCACTTGCCCTCGTGGAGTGTTGGTTGAATCCCCTCTAGTCCCTGGGGCTCTCAGCCTCAACCCCCACCAGGAAGAGGGCTCCCATTCTGGGGAACACTGAGCCAGGGTGGTAGCTTCACCCAGCAGCACTGAGACCCCAATGCTGGGAACAGGGGTGCCCATGTGCCCCACTACAGCCAGGGTTACCTGGGACCAGGGTGTGTCACCAATGCACAGCAACACCAGGGACCATTCCTTTTGTCGTTGTGCTTCATCCCTTACCCCAAATATAAGCAATCCTCAAAAAAATGAAAACCATGGAAACGGAAAACCAGTGGGGAGAAGGTGCTGTAATAAAAATACATGACATCTGAGGTAGATGTACTTTGTCGGTAGATTTCTACATCAGAGTTTTAAACATCTTCAACAAAGAAACACATTAGTTCATAAGAAAAAAACCACTTCCTTCTGATAAAATGGAGACAAGATGATGGACAATGAGGACTTGGGGTTTATTAAAATACTTCAAGGCTTTAATCGAATCTTTGCCTTTGCTACCAAAAATATTCACAATATATTTGAGGGTTTTGCTTTTCTGTACCACAGAGAGAAGACCTTCATGAACCATCTAATTTTGGAATAGCATGAATTCTCAGGACCAAGGAAGGGAGCATGCCAAGGTAATAAATAGTTCACTGCTCAGCAAAGAGGAAGAATCTGAGGACTCCAGCATGGCAACAGAGACTTTATAGAATACAGCAGGAGGTTTAACCTTTTAACTTGACTGAAGTTGGCAATTTCTGAGAGCCTGTGAGAGGTACCTAAGAAAAACAAGGCTTTTGTCAGTAAGATCAAATTCACTGCAGAGAATCCTTAGTCATTCAAAATTCATCAGAAGTCTGTAAGTTTAAAATAGTTGAAATCTGTGATATAATAAGCCAGTAATAAATGTGACTCAATCAGATTAAGCAGAAAAATAAAACTCATAACTTCCAGAAGAAACAGTGCAGTTTAAAACAGGTAAAATCAAAGCATAACATAAAGATCACAACAGTGGTAGGGTTGGTCAACATGTATTTATTTTTATGCCAAAAGTTGGTGATTATTTCTCCTACAGAATATGCAAAATCTCACTTGTCCCGAATGATGAGTGCAAAAATTATGCACATGATACTGTTCTGGTCTGCACTAATTGATCTTTTCTACTCAGCATCCCACTAGCTTAGATTTCCACAGGCATTCTAAACAAACTACTGTATTTTTGACAAGTTCACATGGGCCCACCTCTCAGGCCTGTCAAGTTCCTTTGGATGGTATCCCTTCCCTCCTTCAATCATACCACACAGCTTAGTTCGTTGTTGGCAAACTTGCAATCGTATGTTTGGGAAAGTGTATTGTGTCTATAGTCTAAGAATACCCTTTGAAAGATTTATACCCAAATCCTGTTGGTTGACTGGAGCCACTCTAACATTTAAAGGCAGAAAGGGCAGTAGATGAGCCATCTGTGGTCTGAAACAGTGTGGTAGGATGGACATCACTCTTTCCAGGTCAAAAAACAACAAACAAACTTACTACAAGAGTGGAGATTGTGCACTTAAGAAAAAAAAAAGCATTTCATTAAATTGCACCTATTTTGTGCTTTGGTATATTTCCCTCTGTCTTTTGGTATTAATTGCAGACTGCATAACTTTTCTTTATCAAATGATAAGTGATAACAGTTTGGGTCCTGTTAAAGCCACAAGGTAAATGGGATTGAAAACGCAACAGCAGATAGGACAAGTTTGGGGAAGGAAAAGGGAAATGTGTTGGAATCTGCTCAGGGCTTTGGAACATTGGCATCCCTCATGAACAAGGTGAAAATAAATTTTAGCCTTGCAGAAGTTACCAAACATGTATTTATTGACATTATGCTTTTTTGTTCTCTAAATTCAGACATGTAGGTGTGAAAATTCTCACAAGTCTGTGAGTTTCCAGAGTTGAAATAACATCACTTTCTGGGTGTCAAAGGAGAAATTGCATTATTTAAGCATGAAAAACAATATACATCTGAAGACAGAAATTTCAGCAATTTGATGATGGTACCATTTTAATCCTGATCTGTGTTTGTTGGCATGTGTTTCTCAGGAAAAGTAAGGACAATGTAACAAGGGACATACTTCTAGTCTTACTCCTGCTAATTCGCTTCACCTCACTTCTGACAAACCAGAAGCCCTAAAGAATAATTTGTCTGAGCCTGTTCGAAACAAATCTTTTCATGTCTGCTCTATTTAGGAGAGGTAGGTGAACCCCTGTAGTTCCCCTAAGATTAAAAATACTGCTTGTCATTATTTTAATAAAAAAGAGCAATATTAAATTATATTATTTTAACACAGGTGTGGACATAGGTCTATTGGGCTAGCCCAATTCAGTGCCTATTCTCTCATAAGAAGAGGTGGCAAAGTCTTCTGAAGGGAAGCACCTCCCTGTTGCCCTGACACTGATGTTGCAGAATAGGTAGTGCTGAGGTACAAAAGAAGTACCAAGTGTTGGTCATGTTTTCTGCAAAGCTCACGGCTTTCTGCTGTGAAGTGTAGAAAGTAATTGCTATTGATGATGAAACTTGATAACACTTCACAGGTTTCACAGTGTCCTGGGTTCAGCAGTAGCAGTCATTTTTCTCCTTCTTAGTAGCTGGTGCAATGCTGTGTTTTTGACTTTCAGCCTGGGAACAGCACTGATAACACCGATGTTTTTAGTTGTTGCTAAGTAATGGTTACTCTGACCAAGGGCTTTCTGAGTCTCATGCTCTGCCAGGGAGAAGGGGAAGCCACGAAGAAGCAGAGACAGGACACCTAACCCAAACTAGCCAAAGAGGTATTCCATACCACAGCACGTCATGCCCAGTATATAAACTGGGGGCAGTTACCTGAAAGGGCTGGATCACTGCTCAGGTCAGGCTGGGTATCAGTCGGCAGGTGGTGAGCGGTTGTAATTCTTCTCCCTTGTTATTTCACTTATCATTATTATTATTGGTGGCAGCAGTGGTTTTGTGTTATACCTTAGTTACTGGACTGTTCTTATCTCAACATGTGGGAGTTACATTCTTTCGATTCTCCTCCCCATCCCTCCTGGAGCATGGGGAAGAAGCTGTGTGGGGAGGGAGTGAGTGAGCAGCTGCGTGGTTCTGAGTTACCGGATGAGCTTAAACCATGACACACAGGAAGCTGATTCTGTGACAATCACATAATTATATTCAGTTTTGTTATTTTTGTGACATTCTCTATATGAAATCTGTAGGTGTAAAGCCCCATTGTTTCCAGGTGCATTATGGTTTATCTTTGTATACTGGTTTTAGACAAACACAAATGCATATATCAGTTTGCATACAGATAAGCTGCTATTTTTAAAAACACCCAGTGTAATTTCTTCCTTTCTTCAGAAAATAGAGGGGATCTTAAAACATCCAGTTCACTGACAAATCAGGTAGTTGTTCTGTCCAAGTATGGTAAAGTAGACTTGGGAGAAGGGACAACCATATTGCATACTAGCAATTTAGTAGAACTGTCAGCTTTGTCTCCATCTCTTCCTCGTCTGGGTGGTCCCAATGGACTAGATATGGAAAGGAGGGAAGCTTGTAGCCCCAGAGCTGTGCACAGTTCCCAAGTTGCTTACAAGATGTTCCTATGCTCAAGGTACAGCACATAAGCAACACATTAAAGACTTTGGCATGTGTCTCCCAAGAAAGTTGGTCAGCAGTGTTGAAAGATCCTATGGAGACAACTTTATGTGGCAAAACAGAATACTGCTCAAGTTCTTTATCAGTCTTTTCAGGTAATGTGAGAAAATGGGTGTTCCCCATCTACGATTAAGATCTGGGAAGAGGCAATATGGTTGCTTAATATCAAGAAAAGGCTAAAGCAGATGTGATCACTTACTTCTCCTTCCAGAAGTAAGTTCTGCCATGAATTGTTACATAAAATATAAGAAATATCTATCAACAAAAGCTTGATTACAGGAGGCATAGCAACCCACTGGATATTATCAGGAATTTGCTTTAGGCACTGCCTAAGTGATTTAAAATTGATGCATATGAGCAGGTAACATGCCAAGCATTTGGGGACTGTTCAGCCTGGAGAAAAGAAGGCTGCATGGAGACCTCATAGCAGCCTTCCAGTACCTGAAAGGGGCTATGAGGATGCTGGGGAGGGACTCCTCATTAGGGCCTCTAGTGATAGGACAAGGGGTAACAGGTTCAAACTTAAACAGGGGAAGTTCAGGTTAGATATAAGGAAGAAGTTCTTTACGGCGAGGGTGGTGAGGCACTAGAACAGGTTACCCAAAGAAGTGGTAAATGTTTCATCCCTGGCAGTGTTCAAGGCCAGGCTGGATGGAGTCTTGGGTGACATGGTTTAGTGTGAGGCGTCCCTGCCCAATGCAGGGGGTTGGGAAATAGATGATCTTAAGATCCTTTTCAACCCTGATGATTCTGTGATTCTATGATTCTATGAAATGTTTGCCGTATCTTAGAAGCAGCATATCTGCAATGTGATGCAAGGGTTGCTATGCTGACTTCACATCTCCTATTTAATCATGTACCTGAGTAAATACACATTATATCAATCTCTGTTAGATGTGCTGTTAGTGAAGTTATGTCAGCATTTCTATCAAAAATACTTGTTTTCTTGTTGCAACTTAACCAAAAGACAAAGAAAGCTATATTCCTAAACCAGGCTTACAAAAGTCTTTGCACTCTTCTGGTGTATTTTTTTCATAGATTTAATCACTTTCTCAAGCCCTCTGCTATAAGAATGAAGTAAAAAATCTGGATTTATTTCTATTCTTGAGTAACCAGGCATTTTGACTAAGACATTTGTAGAATTTTTCAGTTAGAAACATCTTTAGAAATATTTCAGAGTTAGTTTTTATTTCACTGTTCCAGTTGGTGCCAGTGGGCACTCAGTTGGGAATCGATTGCATTACTTCTCTTATAGCCCTTCTCTACTGCCAGACACTTTTGTGTAAAGGAGAACCTTAGGTCCTTAGTTCTTGTATTCAATGATTCAATTTAACTAAATGGCACAAGAAATTTATTTTGTAGACTCCAGTGCATTCTTCTGGAGCAATTATTTGAGTCACTCCCCAGGATAACACATAAGAAGGGAGTGTGTTGCTGGAAGTAATCAAATACTTTTATCTTTTTGGCACCTATTTATTTTTCTAATCAATTACTTTGAAAAATAGTAAGTAACTTTCTCAGAATATTTTTCTCTATGAGCTCCCCTGTGTATGTCAGGATAACTCTTGCATTATGCATTTGTATGAATTTGTTGGTTGACCTGATTTTCCTTCTGTGAGTTGTTTTTTCTTTTTAACTAAAATAACATTTGTCGGAAATATCTATATTTGGCAAAATCCTTTATACCAGATAACTATATTTTCGAAACAAAACTGATACAAAATAATTTCTAAATATATGCATTTTTACTCAAAATTTAGGTTTTTAAGGACCTGGGTGAAAAAGTCATAATTCACAGAAAATTATGCTGGAACTTGCATATATGCTTGCATGTTGACCTTGTGAAGACTAAACCTTTAAGTGGAACAGTTTCTTCTGTGCTTTATGTTAGCTAGTAAGAGTGGATACTCATTACTAAATTGGCTGAACAGTGTGGCTGAACAAACACATCTTTCCCGAAAGTCAGGAAAAACATGGTTGGATGGAGAAACTCAAACATATCTTAAATGTACATTATTAACTGGTACTGAGAAGGGAAGGCTATTTTTTGAGAATTTACTCCTATAGCAAGAAAGAGAGAAATGTGATGTGTTTCAGATGTTGCCCTGGCATAAACTATAGAAGGTGGGGTTTTACACAACATAAACCAAAGCCTTCATGTTAAATGGAGTCAAAGAGATCACTGAAATTATTTTGAAGGTGTTTGAAGGGGTGGCTCCAATTTTAAATTCTAGAGTATTTGGATATTACTGCCTAACTTGTTGCTCAGTTTCTGCAGCACCATATAGGACATATCTAAAGCTCCAAAAATCAAGCACTATAGCTCTAGAAGATGAGAAATAGATCATGCACTTTCAACCTTTTGCTGTAAGGCTTTCTTTCCAAATCCAAGCCAGTACTGAAGGATTAGGGTCACAAGCAGCAACACTAAAAGTTTTAGAAAACAGTGTCCAGTAATATAAACAAAGCAACAACAGAACATAATGAATTCTGCATGTCTTGTGGCACCTACCTATGACTAAAATATGACTAGAGTACCAACCTATCCATTGTTCAAAAGAATTACCACCGCGAAGCCGTAGTAGTACATCTTCTTTTTTCCCATTAAGATCCTGTATGCATATGTTCCGTACCAGTTGTCTTCAGTCATATACATCAGTGTGCAAAGAAATCTTTCTAAAACAGCGAGACGACATATTCTTTCTTTCTATCTATCTCTTTTCTTCACTTGTATAGAAAAAATTGAGCAAAGAGGACTGGAATGAGAGGTCTAAGTTCTGTATTTAAGGGTCTTTATTGGAAAACATTTTTGAGACCCCAAAGGTGAATACCTATGTAATATCAGCAAAGCATGGCAGCTCTGTCAATCTCATTCATAAGGCACACATGAGTTTTTCAGATATGTGAATCCTAGAAAATAGTAGCTGAGTTATCTTGAAAAATGCAGTAGGAAACAGTAAGATACACCAGTGTGATGTGTTAAGAACAACCGCCCTCCATCCCTTAGGAGGTCAGTGCCTACATGTTGAAACAGTTGACACTGATTTCTCTATGGACACTACCAATCAGAATGCTTTCAAAGTATATAACCTTGAGATGACAAATGTGTGGACTAGAAGACCTACAAGAGATAGGAAAAATCTTGGTCCATGCTTTAAAAGTTGTATCAATGTGATACCATTTACTGTATGTGCAACTTATCCGAGACACAATAGATCATTTTGAAGTTAACTATACATTTTCATTGCTTTTGTTTTGTGATAAATGCTAGCTCTTCTTAGTGAAACTCACTGGTGGCTAAGACTTCTTGCTGTTACCTTTTTTAGTCTTCTGATCAAAAATCTACCAGGTAAATCTGGAAATATGATCTTGTGTGTTACACCTTTACCAAAATTCATATGAAAAACCAGTAAGCCACAGATTTCTGATCTTGAAAGTTGTGCAACAGATACCCTTAGTACATAATTTGACATTATTTTAGTCTATTGGTGTAAATATTAGCATCAGAAAGCAAAACTTCAGAACCATGGTATGATAAGTTTCATTGCTAAAATGCATTCACCACTTCCCTGGGCAACCCATTCCAGTGCCTCACCACCCTCACAGTAAAGAACTTCCTCCTTATATCTAACCTGAACTTCCCCTG
>JANHGB010068137.1:0-10080 GCA_026283785.1 Coracopsis vasa
TTCCCCTTCTTGAAAATGGGGGTTATATTTCCCTTTTTCCAGTCATCGGGAGCTTCACCTGACTGCCATGATTTTTCAAATATGATGAACAGTGGCTTAGCAACTTCATTTGCCAGCTCCTTCAGGACCCGCTGATGGATTTCATCAGGTCCCATGGACTTGTGGATGTCCAGGCTCTTAAGATGGTCTTGAACCAGATCATCTCCTACAGTGGGCCCAAGGTCTTCGTTCTCACAGTCCCTGCATCTGCCTCCCAAGACTTGGGTGGTGTGGTCAGAGCATTTGCCAGTGAAGACCGAGGCAAAGAAGTCATTAAGAACCTCTGCCTTCTCCAAATCCAGGGTAGCCAGTTCTCCCAATAGCTTCCAGAGAGGGCCCACATTGTCCCTAGTCTATCTTTTATTTGCAATGTACCTACAGAATCCCTTCCTGTTATCTTTCACATCCCTAGCCAAGTTTAATTCTAACCAGGCCTTAGCTTTCCTAGCCTGGTCCCTAGCTTCCCGGACAACATCCATGTGTTCTTCCCAGGCTGCCTGTCCTTGCTTCCACCTTTATAAGCCTCTTTTTTCCTTCGAAGTTTCCTCAACAACTCCTTATCCATTCAAGGAGGTCTCCTGGCTCTCCTACTGCACTTCCTTCTAGTTGGGACGCAACACTCCTGAGCTTGTAGTAGGTGATCTTTGAATATCAACCAACAGTCTTGGGGCCCCCTGCCCTCTAGGGCTATATCCTGTAGAACCTTACTAAGCAGGTTCCTGAAGAGGGCAAAGTCTGCTCTGTTGAAGTCCAGGGCAGTGAGCTTGCTGCACACTGTTCTCGCTATCCTGAGGATCTCAAATTCGACCATCTCATGATTGCTGCAACGAAGGCTGCCCTGGAGCATCACATTTCCAACCAGCCCTTCCCTGTTGGTGAGCACGAATTCAAGCATGGCCCCTCTCCTCGTTGACTCCTCTATTACTTGCAGAAGGAAGTTGTCTTCCACACAATCGAGGAACCTCGTGGATTGCTTGTGCCGGGCAGTACTATCCCTCCAACAGATGTCAGGGTTGAAGTCCCCTTCAGAGAGGATGAATACTTTTAGAAATGAAAGCAATTTAAACTCTGCTGTAAGAATATTATGTTTTGTGACATTTACAACATAATTGCAAAAACTGTCTTCAAAGCAGGAAGTTTGCTGTGCTTTACTGGTCATAATCTTTGGTCAATTTTCATTTTATGCTCTCTGTTGAGTTTATGCAACATATTTTTCATACCTCAGGTTTATGACTTCTCACATTTACTTGTACCTGAGATGAACTTTTAAGCTGTACATTTAACTGTCACATTCTGTCTTGTATGTACTGTATATCTCTTTGAATACAAGCTTTACTGGGCAAGAGTTGGACTTTCCTACATGAATGGATAGTAGATAGCACATTGCAAATTTTTGCAGTAGTAAAAATTAAGTAGTAATAAAAATTATAATTATGACAGTGATGATTAGAATAATGAATGGACAAATCTTTTTTAATAGAATGGTAATGTGGGCATTTGTGTTTGCATGCAATCTTACTATTGCTTTGAAGGCCAAAATCAGGATCAGGTGACAGTTACACATTATCTTGACACTAACATAAAAATGTACCGACATAACGCAAGAATAAAAGGTATCTTGGAACACACTGTAGATGGATGGAAAGAAGAGCAATGCTAAATTAGCCTGTGTTTCATTGATCATAAATAGCCCTTGTTTGTTAAAACCTGGCAAAATTCAGAGCAAGGATGAAGATTGCATTGCCATGCAATTTTATACGTTGTATTTGAATATTCAGAATTATGTGCAGAAAATATAGATCCTTTTGAAAGCTAGCTGTATCTTCAAGGGCCTAATCGAAATAGAATGACAACTGAGCGTGTATTTAAAAGATTGTAATGGTTAACATACTGCTGAACATCAAAAGAGTTCGTGGTCTTTAACTACTGGTTAGATTCACTTAGTATGAACTTTGCTGTCCTAAATTAAGGAGACTTGTCAGTGAAAATGGGAGACAGTGAAATGACCTAAAAGGTATTTATTACCTTTCTGTGATCCTGTTTTAGTCATCAAGCTTAGGCTGGAATGAATGGTTGTAAAGGAGATGTCTACCACTCTGCAAATAGGAAAAAGTGAAATTAATTCATCTAAAAATATTAAAAGAGCCTTTTTCCAAATAATCTTAAGACCTATTTTTGGGTGGTCAGTTTTGACCAAAAAAATTTCTCCTAAATTGTGTTGATCACAAAGCATGATAAAATCTGTTAAATTATGAAAGAAAAAAAATATATGTGTTATACTTTCATGTTTTCATACAGTGATTGTTGGCTGGGCAAAGGGAGGGTCATACTGTAGACTCATTGATGCTGTTTGTTAGGTAAAAGAAAAGACAGTCTTAACTAAGTAGGTTGCGAAATGATGAGAAGCCAGTAACAGTTCTTATACTGTACATTATGCCTGAAGCTTTTAAGGTGGATTTGGCAACATTTGTTAATTAAATCTCTCATCCATGAACTGGTGAAGCTGGTGAAATCTAAGGTAAACTTTTAATTGTGCTGAGTAAGAGCAATTAACAGTGGTGTCTCAAGGAAAATTCTTAATCAGCGGTAATTGGAATGACAGGCAAGACTTTGCTCCAACAGTTCATTAAACTTCTATTTTTATGGGGATTTCTTCATTTCCACTGGATTGAGCAAGTCAGTATGCATGACTTATTCTGAAATGAACTTTGATGAATTTTTCTAAGTACATTAAAATGAGCTGCATCTTCTGTTAATCCAAAGATCACCCCCATCCGTACATATGGTGATAAACCCTCTGATGCGCATGCAAGAAGGCACGATAATGGGCATGAAGGACAATCATATATATGTACGTATATAAATATGTATTTTTGTTTGTCAGTAATAACTCTGAACTGCCTACAGCATTCACAGTGCCTCTTAAAAGTCAGATATTGTATTGAATTTAAAATTCTCTTATGCTACACAGGAAAGGAAAAAAAATCAAACACTTTCTGAATTGGGCCCAAATATCCAAGGTTAATTTTCTGAGAAAGCTGCAGCAGCTAGATAAGGCCATCCCCTGCAAATTAGTTTTGCCTGCCTGGATTACAGCTAAATTTATGCAGCTTGCCTTATCCTTTCAGAAGCGCCTCTGAAGTGTCGTAATTAACTGGCACACATAAAGTGAGAAAATTTTCTGCTTGGTGGCAGCCATTCCTCATTTCATCTCAGTTCTAACCCAAATGGAAAGGTAGTTTCTTATTTTTACTGTTAAAAAAAAAATCCCATCCCATAACTCCCCAATATTTTACAAGAAGTCTTTGAAAACAAACATGAAACAGCTTCAGAACAGAGTTAGGGTTTTAAAGAGCACAAATACTGCTGAGGGAGCAAAGTGGTGATTTTGCATAATAGCAAATAGAACATAGCAGATGGAGATTGTGTGGTGTACATATAAATATATATGTGAGTATACATGTAGGTACACACACACATATAGCTTCCAGAGTTTTACAGTTCAGTAGAGAATTTCTGTCTCTCTTATTGTTAAGATCCACAACCAGACTATAGGTTAGGAAGAAGTAGATGTGATGTATGCATTATTTTAATATTATTTTATATTATTTTAACATAATAGTACACATTTCCCAGTTGCCTCTGAATCATGTGTGAATTCCTGTGTCTTTTGTTAAGAAAAGTCAAGGGCATAATTGATATTTTCCATGTAATTTTAGTTTTCGCCAATTAAAATGGTTTAGTGTTGCAAAAAGAAAACAATATAACAATTGAAATAAATCCCCATTGTCTGTATTTCAAGTAAAGCTGGCACACATATGTAAACTTGGTGAAAATAGTGTAGCCTGCAGGAAATTTAATCCCAAACTGTGCTAATTTATTTCCTTTTCTGCATAGATTTTCATCAACCTATTTGTTATTTTTGTTGTGATCATCAAGATTTCCGTCTGCTATAATAGCTTTTTATACTATCTTGCCCTATTTTTCATGTTTCTCATGTGTCCCATTATTTACTCATTAATAAAGCCTGTCAAATAATTTGACAACTTTTCATCTATTTCTGTAATAAAATATTAGGTAAGTACTTTCTCCTCTTATCCCCTCTCCTCTTATCCTCCCTCAAATTTTTGTGTAATGAAAACTTACAAGTGAGAGTGACTGTTTTGCTGAGAATTCTGATAATGAATTGCTGCTGTGCAGTAACCAATGGTGTTTGGTTTTTTTTACCCATTTTCCCATTTAGCAAAAGTAATTTTTAGGTTTGCTATCAGATCTTCATGTTATCCATTTAGAGTGTTGCAGCCAGAGTATTCAAGTATATTACAAACCATTGTGCACTAAACTACCTTCATTTCAACTATTCTAGCTTGGTGGAAAGCTGTATTTTTGCTTCCTGAAAAATTGATATTAGAGCTCAGCTGGGAATTTTCTACAGTCTATTTTTACTCAGAAGTTTCAGCTATGTCAAATATAAAGCTCTTACACTGCTGGTAAGTAGATCAACAAGTATGCTGCAGCGTGTTAGTTGTCCAGAGCATACCTATATAGGGTAAATCTCCCAACAATGAGTAATGGCAGCAGGAATCAAAGGGCCAAAATTTGCTTTTGGCTGGAGTGGATTAAATCCACAGCAAATCCACTGACTCCAGTGGAATTACTTGAGATTTAAACTAGTGTATCAGTTAAGCAGAATGTATCCCTTCCTATCTAAACCATAGTTCTAACAGCTACTTATAGCAGAGATTCCTGGGCAGCCATTGACTTGCACAAGAAGAGAATGTGACATGAGCTCATGGAATTTTTATTTGCTTAATCTTCAACTAATAAAGATGAACATTATCACTGTCTTGACCATAGTAAAATATCTTGTCTGTGAGGGCTGCCCTGTGGAGAAGACTGTCATGTAAAAGCAGGAGAGGCTAAAGAAATGCTAAACCCGTATGCAATTGAAAATCTCTTTAGAAGAGCTGAGTGAAGCTGAAGACAAGCTGGGTTTGAGCAGAATCTGAAACTTTATCAGCAAAAGCCTAATTATTCATAAGAATTTTACAGGGATTAATTGTTCTTTAACCAGGAAGCCCATCAAAACCACTGAGAAATAATTTCTGTGTATTTCAGGATTAGAAAGAAATGACTAAAGGACAAGTTATATGAACCAAAATAAAAGGAAATGGAAAATCTGAGGTTCACCTATGCTGGCATTTATCCCACACTGTTGATATCTCAGTGAATTTACAGGTTAGATGTCTAAAAGATCTCTCATTGCTAGGAGAAAGCATTTCGAAAGTTGTTGAGTCACAGGTAACATACAAAAATCTTTGTGCAAAGACAAGAATTAAAGGAAGGTAAAGCTTAGGGTGGTCAAACAGCTGTTTCCTTTCCCACCAGTGCACTTCCAGGAGACAAGTAGTGGGGAACAGATGATTGAACATTAATATTTGGGTATCTGTCAAATGAAAACAATGTTCATTTTCATAAGACACCAGTGAAAATTGTCTATATATTTACTAAAATTATTGGATGGTTTTGAGGAAAAAAAGCCTTCAGGGGGTTTTGAGTGGTTTTCTTTCCTGTATTTTTTTTTTCATTTTCTCTAACATCATTTACATTAACTTCCTTCTTTACACGTTTTATCTCTCCTGTCTTTACTTTTGCCACTTTATGTGAATTTTTTTGTTAATTTTCCAACTGCGTGCTTTTCTTCTTTTTTTCCATAATTTTCACGTGTTCATTAATATTTTGCAATTACCAGCATCATTGTGATGAGGTTTCTTTTCATTGCACAGATATATATATGGTAGACAGGAATCACTATCTTCTCTTAACATGCTCACTTTTACACAGATTTATTGGGAAGGGAATATGTCTTTGTACTGTTTCAGGAAAACAATGAGTGGGAATGGTTGGACAATTTATGTTGCTGATTATCCATTATAGCGAAACATCTCTTCTGCTAATGCATGTGTACTTATCAAAAAGCACAAAGAGGGGTACAATCCGAACATCTTTGATTACAGCCAAACTCTTGCTAAAATAAATGGAAAGGCCTTAGGCTGTATAGATGAGAGTGTGCCACCTATGCTTTCATGGTATCTTTCATTTTCCACTACCCCTAGTTATAAATACAGTAAGGACAAGCCTGAAAAGCCTTCTGAAATAATACCAAAGTGGTACATTTTCTGTGGCTTTTATGGAAATTTGTAGGCTTAGTTCATGGTTCAATATTCCATATCTCTAATAGCAATACTTCTGTTGCAGGAAATTAGCTGATGTTTTGTGAATAATCATTTATTCATAGTCATAATTGGTTTTTTTAAGTTGCTGTAGTATTTAAACATCATACCGTATTCTTTTGTAAAACCACGGCACTAGTTTATGGCAATACAATTATTTGTTTCTTACAGTCTTATTTTTGATATAAACACAATTTTTTGAATTGATATGTTTCTTTTCTCAGATTTATATGGCCTATATGTAAGACTTTATAAACATCAAATTAAATGACTCTTTCATTTCGTTTTATATTGAAACCAAAATCCATAGGACAATCCCTTATAAATGGATATTTCATATAATATGGTTATATATATATATGTAAAAGTAAACAGATTTAATAATAAGCATCTTTAAAAATACCAAAGTGAAGAAATTGCTATGATTTGACAAGGTTTTTCACAGATTTATTTTATTTATTATTACAAATCTCAGCCATCCAGTTGCTTATATTTAAATTAAACTTTATATGAGGAACTGATACATGTATAAAGCTAATGAACAAAAATCCTATTTACCAATTAGTTAAATCCAATTAAAGCTTAAGCTGATAACTGTATAAACCTCTGTTATGAAAAAGAAAAAATATGCTTGGAGCTGTTGTCTAGAGTATGTGTTGGAAGATTTTTTTAATGGGGACTTGTTACTGTACTGAGACGTTGAGTAAAATACTAATTTAACTGTTGTAAAGCAATGATATTTAAGTCAGGACTAGCAATTGCCTTTTGTTGGTACTGTGTTTTCCAGCAAAAGCCATTCCACAAGTCTAAGGAGAACACTGGTGTTCAGCAGTCAGCTTGGGCACCTCTGTTACTAACAGGTCTTGCTATGAAAAATGTGGTATTTTCAGAAGCTGCGGTTCTATGCTAATTATCCAGAATATATCTCTCCTGAAAGGCAGATCAGATCTGGATAGTTTGATGTGTTTTTGTAGTTTGATAGTTTGTACAGGGCAAAATCCGTAGTTCCGCAGTTGTCATATGATACTTTCTGACTTCCAGAATTTGTTTTGACAAGAGAAAAGTTCTCTTCTGTTTTCACAAGACACAGAGCCCAGGCAGGTAGTGGGCTTTTCACAGAGTAAAGTTCATAAGTGATAGTTTACAGTGCAGCATATAAACTCTCAGTTGCTGAATTTTGGACTGGTTTTGAAGGCTTTTCTCAATTATACAAAATTAACTCACAGAAGCATATCATAGTTCTGTTGCTCCACCATATCTTTGATTCAGCAATAAATACTCTTTATACTTGAATTTCATCAGCATATATAGTAATTTTTAAAGGTAAAAAAATAAAGTAACACAAGTATTACAATGGTATTAATGTAAAACAGAAAAGCAAAGCAGTAAGTGCAATTATTCTCTATCTGCTGCATCCTCTGTTAATAGAGGGTTGAGGTAGATTAAAATGAAATGCATTTTTTTACATCTGAACCATGATCACAGAGCTTCTCCTTTAATTTAAATATTGAATGAAATAACTGCCCAAGAAATGTTACACAGAATAATTCCTTTTCCTATATACCAGAGTTCACACTATCATGGCTTCATTGGTGAATGGTGGAATGATGTCACTTTATTGAATGCATAATATTAATATTAGTAAAAAGAAAAGCTGTGTGAATTAATATAGGACCTTATGCCACTGTTGCCATTAGTCTTGTTTTGTGTCGTTTTTTTCCTATGTGATTGCTCTCATTTTCATGATCTAAACTCCTGTGGACTGTACTACAGTGCCATGAATCAGGCATTGCAGGAAACGTTTTTGTCCCCTTTGGTGGAGAGGTAAGGACAACAGAGGGCTGATGGCTCATATTGCAGGTTTGACGAAGATGACAGTTTTTAGAATTCATGATAATTCTTCAAAATTCATAGTGGGAAAGGAAGAGCCCATTGGACCATCAATGACTTTTCTTTTCCTTTTTCCCCGTGTCATTCAGTAAAGGATTTGCTTTACCCCACTAATTTACCAGTTAACACAGCTGATCTGAAGCAGGAATTGCTGGAAGTTGCTAAGTTGCCATTGCTGCATTTGGTGTATAGCAAACAACAACAACAACAAAACAGTCCTCCTTCTCTCTTTCTGAAGGGGGGATACAGGGGAGCTCACTGTTGATAGGGTGTGGAGTTGAACAGGCAGTAGGTCTGTGGAGGGGCAAGGGCTGTCAATAGTGAAGCAACTCCTCTTTTTGTTCTCTTTCTTGTATGCAGTATAGCTCACTTTCTTATCTTCCTCTGATCTCCTTTGTCTTTTCACTACATACAGGCTTTTTGCAGGTTAGATTTACACTCTGGTATCTGCTATTCAGCTCTCAGTGCTATATTGCTTTAGTAACCTGTACTTGACCATCTTGCATCTGTGCTTATAACCCCCAAGCATTCTTTTATTTTCATGGCCTCTGCTATGGTCTTTATTTTGGGAGTCTCTGCAACTGATGGCGGCATGGCTGCCTAACGAAGGATTGCTGGTCTTAAGAAAATTCTGTACCCTGCTCAGGACTATCCATCTGAGGCCTCCTTTTAATAAGGCACAACAATTTAGAGCAAAATTTCAGTATTAAAAAAATGGACAGTTGTCAAACAGTGTTTATCTCTTTTGCTAATTATAAGTCCATGTCCTAATCCATTAGATGTTCAGATGTAATGTAAATGTGCTTTGGGTTTTGTTTGTTTGTTTGCTTTGTTGTTATTGCTGATTTAAAGAAAGGAAGTTAAAACAGTATATTAGGACTTGGGAGATCAGTGATATTACACAGTTGTCTGTTTATGTATGCCCTGTACTGCAATGTATATTTTTACTGTTATATTCCAAGCTTTTTGATACAGGTGTGCACTATGATAGTACAACAGGATGCCCAGGTGTAACTACAACAATAACTATTCACCAATTAAATAAAAACCTCTTTGACTTAGATATAGATTTATTTTTTTAACTAATATGTATGAAGTACCAAAGTAGATCTTCCTCCAAAACCACTTTATTTCAACAAAATCTCAGATATTTTTCTTAAATGCTTGTTAAGAGACCAATATTTAGGTATATGTTACTCATACATTATGACATAAAAGATTATCAGAGAAGTGAAAAGAAATAGTTCCATAACTTTTAAGTGTTTCTTAAATGGGAAGGATACGAGTAAGTGACATTAAAAAATTTAAATAACCCCAACCCCAGGACCAATGGCACTTCCTTTTTGTATTAACAAGAGACATGTATGCTTGATATGATATTGAAATGAAGATAGATTAAACAAAACCACTGATTTCTCTCTTAGAGTCAACTTTGCCCATCATTTGTGAACACTGAATGAAAACAGTAGGTATGGAGGATCTTTCACTGGAGTTTTCTTTGGAGTTATTTTATTGAAAGTAAGATGAGTGGTTTGACAATTCAGAGACGCCTTAGCAATATTATGTTGTGTACAATTCATTCTGATAAACAACTTGAGCTTGCAATGTTAATATAAATTATTTTGATTATGTCATGTTGTTTCAAGATTAGCTATCAAAATGTTTGATTATATGACAGAAATATTCAATAAACCAAAGGGCTTGAAACTGTTCCATTTGAATATTACACATGAATGTATGTTATCAGTGGAGAGTACATAAATATCTTGGGTGAGTGCTGTGCAGAGAAACACTTTATTCCATTCTACCTGTTTTTCTTAGAAGGCAACTTTGTGTTGCGCCAAACCATTGGAAGGTGCTTCCTAGCCCCAAAGCTCACAGTCTAGTGTAGACCAGAAGCATCCCCAGCACTTCACTG
>JANHGB010068140.1:0-26212 GCA_026283785.1 Coracopsis vasa
CACGTGGCTCTGGCTGGGTTACAGATAAGAGCAGGGAGAGGGAAAGGGGTGCGAGTATAGCAGGGGCTCCATCCCACCCCCGTGATATAATCAGAGCATCGTGGTGTATTAGGTTCATATGTGACTCAAATGTCCCGTGTATTTTATAGCAGTGAGGAAACGAAGTGAGCTGTAAAAGCTTGTCCAGGGAAGGGTGTGAAAGGATGTCAGGAAAGGGAAACAGTGAATTTCCAGGCATAGCTTGGTTGAGGATAGGGTGGTTGAGATTCCCTTGTCCTCCCCAGCAAGTGTCAGTCTTGCAGCAGAATCAAGTGCTATGCTCTGCAATGCTCTGCTTTTCATTTTGTTTTGGTTTAAAAACCCCCCAAAAGATAAAAATATATAATTTTCACCTGAATTAAAATACTTTTGATCTTTTTTTCCTTGAACTTTTTGCTTCAGAGAGAATAGATTAATAAACACTTTCAAATGGAAAAAAACACAGTTTGGAAAGGACCCCCTTTTATCTTTAACACAGCTTTAACGCTAACCTGGCTATGGGCTGGCTGTCCCTCGGTTCCTTTTGTCTTGCTGGTTTTTATCTTGCCAACAATAAATGAGCTTTTCTTGTGATCATTCTGGTCTTTCCTGGTCACTTTTTATTCTTTCCCTCTTATTTTGAAGTCAGCACATGGAGAAAAAAAAAAGAAATAAAATAAATAACTGCAATGTTATTTTAATCAGCCCCAATGAAAGAGCAAATCAGAGCGAGCATTTTAATCTGCCCCGAGCAAAACTGCCTTGTACATCTGTCATGTCGGGATTAGTGGAACTCTTTAAAGAAGCTGAAGACTTTTGAAACAAAGTATTAAACATTTGTGACCTGATTTCCATTCTTACAATATTCTCATTAAGAAGAGTGCAGGCTGGAAGACATCTGTTACCTCCTATTTGTTTTAAGAATATTAAAGAATAATAAGAATATAGGGTGAGGGGGTGGGTGGAGGAAATGTAAATGTTAATATTTGGAGCTAAATCTCTAAGCTGTAGTTTGCCAAAGTGATTCTGGGTCTCACTATGGGCAGGGTAGGGGGAAAACACACGTCTTGGTGAAGCCCCTCAACTCGGATGCCCTGTGTTGCTGATCTTGGTCACCTTAAGCTGTTGGTGCCTTAGGCTTTGCTGCAGGCTGTGAGCTTTGGTGCATCAATAGTGAAGATACCTGATAGAAAATCTAGTCTTAAACTAAACCCAAGCAGAGATGCAACCTTAAATTGTACATAAATACAACTTATATGTGCGTGGCACCTGCATGCATTCAGTGCTGCCCTGGATCAGCCGGAAAACAGAGTAGGAAGGGAGTGAAAATGTCCTTCCTGGGTGTGCAGCTTGTGTTTTGTTTGATGCTAAGGCAGTTAAAGTAAATGGCTCAGCTTGGATCCCTAAGGGGAAAAAAAAAGCCAGGCATGTGGTCGGTAAAGTACTTGCTGAAAGAAGCCTTCCCTGTAACGTGGGTATATGGTTGAAGAGAAGGTTGCTGTCGACTGCAATCTTTGCATCTTGTTTATGCTTGCTGGGTAAAATATTAACTAAAGCATCTGAACATAAAGTTCTGGTGTGAAAGAATATCAGCAGGGGAGAGCCATATGGTGCCAGCCTGCTAACAAAATACCAAACGCTGGAGATTCCTTTCTGCAGAAGACTGAAAACTCTCGTTCCCATACATAATACATGAGTTCGTGCCTTTGATTACTCTAAACATTAGTCCAAGCGGCACAGGCGTCTCTTTGGAGCTAACACAACTTAGGGCACGCAGTTCTCTTCCCCCCACCTCTTTCTTTACATAAAAGAAATCGATGTGGAGCTGTTAAGATACAAATACCCAATACGCTGTAAGACAATATGCTTCCGAAACTGCTGCGTAAGCTGCCTTTCCTCTAGTTAAATATAAGCTGCTGTAGGGACTCGGGTTTCTTCGTTCTTTCATTTGAAACCATTTGGCAAGTGCGTGGCTCTCCCTAGGATGGTACCTGCAAGTGGGGTCTGTGCCTGGTTTAGGGAAGCCTTTTGTTCCTTGTGGGTTTGATCAGACCTGTTTGGTGCTGAGGGCCATAACTGTGTCTGAGCAGCAGCTCGTGGGCACGCTTACCTGAAGGCTCCCTGCGAGCCAAGCACTCAGGTGTATTCCACAGCAATGGGTTCAAACCCCGCATTAGGAGGATCCCCTGGTGAATATCATTGTAAGGTACAAGAGCAGGCTCCGGGGGAGCTTTCATGCCCACGGTGTTTAAAGCCCAAGGTACTGCTGGCAAACCCAGCAGGTGACACTGAGCACTTTGAGTTTCTCTTCCCTTAAACAATCCCTTGAAACCCACAATTTGATGGTGAATAACCCTGCCCTGTGCTTGTCATTGGGCTCCCCAGGAGCAGCTGGTTAAGGTTTGTGATGAGTGCCCAATTACCTGTGTGTGAAAACACCCACCTTGTGCAGAGAAACCACCCCAGCAGTTGCCTTGGCTTAACCCACGTTTCAGAGTCAGAGTTATTCCCTGCTCCTGGTGCTCTCCAGCTTGGAAGAGGCAGCTCTGAGGGGTGGAAGGGGATGTCTGTCAGGCAGCCATGGGCTTGGGGCTGAAGCTTTACTTTGAGTCACCTGTTTTAGCTCTTGGACATCCAAACTTTCTTGGATGAACATCAGGTTTTGCATTTAAATGCAGAATTGGGCTTTCCTCTTCTGGCACCGGCTCTTCCCATTCTGGCTGTACAGGCAATGCAGGGTGATGGGATGGAAATGAAGTTGGCTGAATGTCTGGTGGGAGTTTTGGGGCAGGGAAGGGTCATGTCTAAAGGGGAGGCTGCTGGGATAAGTGAAGGTGTTGGATGGGCTTGAAGAAAAGCTGCCTAATTTCAGTGAAGTGCTTTGAAAACCATCTTGGAATGGTGCTTGATGCCTAAGCAAGAGCTTTGCTGTAGGATGCTTTTCTAGTCATCATAGGATGGTTTGGGTTGGAAGGGACCTTAAAGCTCATCCAGTTCCAACCCCCCTGACATGGGCAGGGACATCTTTCACTAGACCGAGTTGCTCAAAGCCCCATCCAAGCCCCAAAACCCAAGTGCCTATGCACGAAAGAGAAGATAAATCCATTCCTTTCCCTAGTAAAGGTAAAATGTCTTTCTTTGTAAGAGATCAAAGGCCTTGGGTGGGTGATATTCTGGGTGAAGTTATCTTGGGCAAAGTTAGCCCTATTCGAGTGGCTCTGCAGTGGGGAAAGGAAGTCCATGCCTCTGAAAGCTGATGTGGCCATGAGCGCGCCTGTAGCCTTGGCTTCTCCTTCTGTTGCATGCATCTCCATAACTGTGAAGCTTTGCATCTCGCGAGCTCCTGGCAAGTGGAGTTAAAGGTTTGTTTGCTGCCCTCAATATTTTGATGTAATTAGTCAGCAAGCAACTTGCTGCCTTTGCCCAGAGAAGCGCTCTCTCCAAGCACGCAAGAGGCAGCGGAGGATTAATGGCCTTCTGGAGAGAGCTGCTCCGTTCTATTTGTACTTGAAAAACCAAGTGAAAACAGTGCCTGGGAGCAATGTGGCTGTTTTAAAAATACATGACAGTCTATACAGTTAACTTTGCCTGCAGTGTCTGAGGAGCACGGGGCTGTCAGCTCCTCTCCTGTATCCCCTAGTATCTTTGGGCTCCCTCCCATTGCTGGCAGGTCACTGTAGAGCAAGCAAAGCTGCTCTGGCAGGTTGGCTGCCTCCCTGCTGTGCAGGGAGCATTGCGAGGAGAGCCAGGACAGCCCTGGAAATGGGAGGATTGGGAGAAGAAGGATTTGGAGTAGAACCTTCCCGCTTATGGGATAGGAGCTAATCCGTGGCTGTAGGCTCCAGGGAGTGAGCGCACCACTGAGGGGACCTTTGGCTTTCCTGGCTTGATACTGGGACAAACCCAGCGTGGCTGGAAGTGGGGATGAAGGCTGCTCTGCTCTAAGAGCACTACTCATGGGCACACAGCTTCTGCCCCATCCCTCCTCCTTGTTGTCCCCACTTCACATTCATAAGCCAGTGCAGGCTGCTGTTGAGAGGACAGAAAGGTATCACTTGGCTCTTTAATTTCAGTTACAGGGGGTCTGCAGGAGCACCAGAAGCAGTGCCAGCAGTGCTGTAAACTTCACATATTTGATGATTCTCCTTTTCAAGCAGGTAGAGCAGAGCAACCACCCCACTCAGTGGTGATAACCCTGGGGGGGCTGTGACCTTACTGCTGGCAGGGGAGAGGCTCCTTTTGAACAAAGCCATTTGAAGGGTCAGCTAAACTGCCTCATTCCATGGTGGGCAGCGTGGCACCCTGTGTGTGCCCCTGCTCCGGGAGGCTTGGCATGGGAATGGGCTTCAGTTGGAGTGTGCTGAGCCCATGCTATGCAAAGGGAGGCTGGTGGGGGGCTGAGAGCCAGCGGGCACTGTGTGGTGCTGCCTTTTACCCCATGGGAGCTGCTGCTGCACGATGATCTCACCTCCTTTTATGCCTTATTGCTTCTGTCTCTCTGACTCCGTGTGACACACGCTTACGTGTCAACTTTTCACTTCTTATACGGCAATGGAGAGGAAAGGCTCAATATCGTAAAGACAAGCTGGCAGCTGGGAAGTAGCCCATTTAGTCATCTAACTTTGCGTCACAGTTGCTGCCAGCCTCTTCCATGGCTTTTCCTGGCAGCTTCTCCCTCTTCTGCCTGACCTGGCTTCACACGTGGTAGAAATCCCTATCCAGAAAACCATCTGCTTGAGTAAGCACTGTTGGGTTTTGCAGCCTTTGTGGGTTTAGGGTGAGGTCCCAGAGCAGATTCAAATTCACTTGTGCTGGCCTAGCTGGAGGTTTGCCTTTCTCTCAATGGCTGTGAGAAGAAGCGGTGATCTAGGGGGGTATTGGAGCTGAAATCCCCTAATGTCATTTGTTCCTCTGTATGCATCATCTTATTGTCACCCATTCTTCAACCACCCTTCTCACTGCTCATCTTCAACCCCCAGCATCTTAATACCCTTTGTACAGCACAGAAACACTGTGCACATACGCACATAACCCTAAAGGTCTTCTCCAACCACCTCAGGTGGGTAAGGACATCCATGCTCAACACTGGCAATGCCAGTGGTCACACTTCTTGTGCTCACCCCAAAACCTCTGTGACTCACACAGGGTTGGTTTCCCCTTCCTGAGGGCTTCTATGTTTCAGCAGGACCATGGAAAGGGTTTTACAAGCCAGAAGATGCTCTTGTAACCTCACCCAGAGCCATCAGGTCACTCCCTTCGGCAGCAAGGAGCTGCTTCCTTCCCGCTGGCCAAAGACACGGTTATCTAAAACCACCTCTGGAAATGCATCTGCCCTGATTCCTCCTGCTGGTGTTTCCACACATCAGCTCCACGGAGGATTTCGATTTGGTAGGAAAAGTAATTATTGCCGGGGTGCAGTTTAGCAGTTGTGGTTTAGAGTGCTGGTGAGGTTAAAAGAAATAATAATAATAAAAGAAAGACTCAGCCAGAGTCAGTGCCTGTAACGTGCTATTTGCCTTTTTAAGGGAATACTTCTTTGAGACAGCCTGGGTGAAAGGTCGGCATTTGCATATAAATGGAAAAGAAAGTGTGTGATGCTGGAAGTTACATCTATATTATTTTCTCAGCAGTGAGCTGCTGTTGCGGAGATTAAGGGACGCGGTTTGCATTCGGCTCCTATTGAATAGAGAAGGTACCAGGAAAGCCAAATTAGAACCAAATAATGAGGGGAAATGTGCAAGAAGAAAGAAGCAGCATCCTGTTTCTGGGAGATGCTCTTCTGCGTGCCTGGTGTGTTACTTGCCTCTTTGCACACTTGCTGGGCACACGCAGATGAGTGTTGCTGAGCAGGGCTCCCTCTGTGTGTGCATAAGGATGGGTGCTGGAGATGAAGCCGGTGGCAGGAGTGGTCCATGCTGTGGATAAGCCTGGCAGAAGGGAGATGCTGGCACTCATTGTTTGGAAGGGATCAACTGAGGCCTGCTTGTATTTTGTTTCTTATTTTCAAATGTTATTATTATTAATATTATTTATACTATTACTATTATTAATAATTACTTTTGTACAGGTTCAGGTATGTTTGGAGGGGAATTAATCAGCAGCTCATATGAAGTTCCTATTGCAGGAGCAAAACTCACACTTTGGGCAACTCTTAGTGGCTGGCAGGGTAAAGGCAGGAGGCTCTGGGGTCTTGCTCCTCTCTTGGAGGGGGTCAGCATAACCTGAGAGCTGAGGAAAGATGGGATGCTGAACAATGTTCGCTCTTTAATCTTTCTGATCAATATACTTAAGAGCAGTGCACAGCAGCGGTACTGCTGTGGGCACACAGCACTTCTTCCTCTCTTAAAGACTGAACAAGTGAAGCAAGGATGGAAGGTGAAAACCACCTTCTTTTGTCTCTTCTCCTGGGCAGGATGCTTCTGCCACTTTGCAGAGAAAGAAAAAAGACTCTAATAAAAGTCTTATTAAGTGGCCATGAACACTGGAGCGTGAATATTGCTCTTAATGAGGAGAGGCTGTACCCTCGTTTGCTTCCTTTGCGTTGTAGGCGCACTGAGGGCTTCAGCTCCTTTAGTTCTGGGTGATACAGAGAAACAGGATGAAATGTTGGTCCTTCCCTAGAGTACTTGTACTCGGGGTGCAGAGCTGCTGGGCAGAGATGGAGAGAGGGACCTGGGGGAATGATGGCAGAGCCACAGTCACAGGGGACTGTGGATGCCAAGTCCCATGGCAAAGCGATGTCCATCCCTTAATCCTGGTTGATCTTTAACCTGCTGCTGAACCCCAGTGCTGAGGGCTTTGTTCCCTCTCCAAGGGTTCTGCTGCTTCTTCCCTGCCTATTGCAACGTGCTCTCATGTTTGGGGAATCTGAACCTTCTTGTGATTAAACCAGTTGCTCTGTGTCCTGTGCCAGGGCTATGGGAAAAGGATGATTCCCTTCTCCCATCAAGGACACGGCAAAGTGAGTTCAGAATCATCCCAAGGTTTCAGATATCACAGGGCAAAGCATGAGCTGGCACGGCTGAGGTGGCCACACGGGCTGACGTGGCTGCTGATGGCATCAAAAGCAGGATGAGCCAAGAGGGGAGGTGGCATGGGGCTGGGAAAGAGGACATGAGTCACTTGTACCTCATGCAGTGCTGGGAAGGGAGCTGAGGTGGGGGATGCTCCCTGGGCACTGCAGGAGTCTTTGGAAGGAGGGTGGCAGGTTCTTGTTGCTGGCGATGGAGAAACAGCAGCATCGTGCTAGCAATGTCCTTGTCCCCTTTGCATAACCAGATGAAAACCCTGGTGCCCACCTCCTTTCCTCTGCCCCCAAGACCTGCAGAGCTGAGCAGGGCTGTACTTGGCCATGCAATACAGCAAGGCATCATCCAGCTCTTTGCTTTGGCTAGAGGGGACATGGCTGGGAATGATGTGGGGATGAGAAGCAGCAAGTCCTGGGATGCAAGAGTGGGATATGCTGGGTTAACATGGTGATGGAGATGGAAAGGGGAGCAGCAGGAAATAGAGTACTTGGGTAAATTGCCCTGGAGACCAGCCAAGGGCATATGGACTGGGATATACATATCCCTTGTCAAGGGCAATGACATTTTCAACTTGCTTTAAATAAAAGGAACCTGCTCTAGTGGAAGGTGTCCCTGTCCATGGCAGGGGGTTGGAACTGGATGAGCTTTAAGGTCCTTTCCAAACCATTCTATGATAATCATGGGGCCAGGTCCCTGCAGCTTGGCCCCAGCTTTATAGGAAGAAACTCCTCCTGGCTCCCCCATTTCTCCCTTTATAGACTATAAACTCAAGTAGGGCTTGTCCACATAAGCTCCCCAGCTGAGAGCATCAAAGCTCAACATCTGCTTGGGGATTGCCAAGCTCCTTTCCAAACAAGCCAAGGACAAGTATCTTTAGGTCCACAAATGAACACCCCGCAATCTAGGCGGCCGTGCTACATCTCCCATCCATACATCCCATCCTAAGTGATTATTAAATCAAATTTGCTGATAAGTATGAGATGTAATATCTATTACACAGCTGTTAAACCTCAATTAATATGTTTTAATGATCAGTCGTTTACTGTGCAATATACAATTAACATCCAGTATCAGATCTGAAATTAAATGCATGTTTGGGAAGCTGAATCTGAAGCCCTGAACGTAGCTGTGCCGCGGTAAACAGCAGTAATTGCATTGAATAGACAGTATTTCTGTGCCCTAAGAGGGGCTTAAACCAACACTTCTGCCATCAGAGGGGGATGGATGGGAATAGCTAACGTAAAACTAGGATTTGAGAGGGTTTTGTTCTGGTGTTTGGTTGTTTTAATTCATATGAATGATGGGGTCCAAAGGGCACCCCCTGATCCCTGACACTGCTGCTGTATTTGCTCTGAGCCCATGTGGGACACTGAAGGACCCAGCCTGCTCTCAGCACATTGCTGCTGCCTTAACACAGAGTTCAGCTTTACCATGGAAAATGTGCCTGAAAGAAGATGAGGGGAAATCTCACTCCCTTTTTCTTGCACTTGGGGGAGCAAATGAAGGCTGATTTGGTTTCCTTCTGGTCATTTAGTTTAAACACTCAGTGAAATCGAAAGCAAAGCCCACCTGAGTCTGCTTTACACCCTGAACTGTGTGTGTTCCTCCCTGCTTTCCCGACTTCCTTGTTTGGGATTGATGAGGTTTCACTGAACTTGCTCTTTCATGCCAGGATTCTGCACATCTCAGTGCATCGTTCCACCACTGACCTCTCTCTGTAGGTGTTTCTGAAGGAGGGAAGGGGACAAATAGGTTCAAGGTTTGGGAAAAGAGCCTCATTTGGAAGAGGACACGCTGATGTTGTGGTGGATTGTCATCAATGTTGATGAGGAAAAGCAGCCTGTCTAGTGAGGGACCTCAGTGTGTGATCCAGTGCTGGCTAGGGCGCGGGTACCAAGGATGGAGCGGATTTCCTTTGGGATGTGAACATCAGGCAGGGATCTGTAGTGACCTAGACCAGCTGAGCATCTAGGTTATTACTCATGGATGCAAGCGCTCCTGACTGTGAGCTTTTGTGTCCCAGCTCTGTGCAAGGAGGGGACCTCAGAATGTGCTGAACTGCTCCCCATGGGGAAAAACTTGCATTTAGGGCAATATCCTGCATCTCCTCCTGGGTGGCCCATGGAGTGGTTAAAAGAAGCGTCCTTCACATAACCAGTGAGCTCCGTTTCTGCTGAACCCAGGGTGGAAAGGGCACAGCCAGCAATGCAAACTGATCCTCTCCAGGGACCAGATGCATTTAAGCAGCAGGGAGTAGAGGAAACCTGACTCGTGTGTTGATGGAGCTGCCCTGGCCATCTGAGCTGGGCTGGGCAGAGGGACAGAAGCGGGCAGGAGGGTGCTCAGCTGGCATGGCCAAACCCCCTTAAGCCTGGCTGAGGCTCCTAACCCCAACACACAGCCCCTTCCCTCCTCTTGCTCACAGGGATGAAGGTGCGGAAGGTTGGGACCGGCCCCATGGCAAGGACAAGCTGGCATCTTGAGCCAGATTTACCATGGCAGCATCCAGAACCCACCCTTAGTCTATGACTTAGGTACACGTGAGCTAAACAGGCCCATAGGATAAATGTGCACGTGTTATGCTGGTTTTAACTCCTCAGGGTTGAATCTCATGATTTCTCAGCCTTTCAGAAGTCATCTAAGCCATCTTTAGGGTTCTTTTGCATTCAGGATCTATTGTTTCTGCAGTTTAACCCACTCTCTGCTCCTGCCTCCACTGCATCCCAGAGAGGATGCTCCTGCTTTAAAACACACCAGAGAAGGATGCTCAGGGAAAGGCTTCAGATAAGCAGGCAGGCTGCACTGCCGTACGGATATACTATAGAAACATCTTTATTTCTTCTTATTTGATGCCTTCTCCTCTTCTGTTCTTCCCTCTGTCCCTTTGTAGCTTCTTCCCCACATTTTGCTTGGTTTCATCAGCTGCCTTGGCCATCTGTCCCTCCCTGCTCCTTTTCCTCAGAGCTTCTCCAGAGCAGAACAATGTTGTGGCATCTCTCATACTGCTTTGTAGCCCTGTGCCTTTTCTTTGGGTCCAGGCTGGAACAAGGTGCTTCAGACAGGGTTAGGAGAGAAGTTTCTAATGCAGATGGTTCTCCCATAAAACCTAGAAGAGCCCCACCTGGTCTCTGAACAGTTCTGCTTCAGGATAAATACATGAAGGTGACTTTCATAGTTACTCATCTTAGGCACTAACTTGGACTGGACATCACCATAGGATTGAATTATCCCAGCCTTTCAATGTACTTATTGCAAGAGCACTCTGGGACATACTGGTTGTTCCTTAATGTCTTGTAGATGGAGAACAGACACAGGCAGGAGGGGAATAAATTCCCTAACTACTTTCTATGTATTGTCCTAGAAGCTGCTTTGTGGCAGAGCAGATGTAAAGTTGCTCTGCTGGTGTCCTACACAGTCAGCAAGTTATCCATGGCTGGAAACACCCACATTCCCAGGCTTCCTTTAGCATGTGCGAGCCTCCTCCCTGCTTCCCCCGTCTTTGAGGTCACCCCGATAGAGGAACATCAAGTCAAGGAACCTGTTCAGCAGAGGAAAGGAAACCTCTGCCCTGAGCTCTTCCCCAGGCTATTAGCAGCCGAGGTGAATGAGCCTGCTGGCATGTGGATATCTCCTCACGTGGGGGGACGCTCTCCTTTTCCCTTTGCATCAGTGGCAGATGAATGGAGCAAGGCTTGGAGAACAGGCAGTAAATTATTCAGTGCTCGGTGCCAGAGGGAGCTGCAATGTGAGATGCCAGGGGGAGGCTCGCAGCAGCGGTGCCCGAAGCAACAAAGATGCTGGGGGCCTGGAGGCCGCAGTCTGGAGGCAAATGGTCTTGATCTCGTCACTGTGAGCAGTTATTGCACAGCAGGGAAGCCGTGCCGTGTGCTCCTGTGCCATGGCAGCTCCTCCGCGCTGGTCCAGCTGCTGCAGGGCCAGTGACAGCCCCTTAAAGGTGTTTGGAGTTGTACTGGATGATGCCCCATCCCTGGCAGTGCTCAACACCAGGTTGGATGGGGCTTGGAGTTACCTGCTCTAGTGGAACGTGTCCCTGCCTGTGGCAGGGGCTGGAACTGGGTGAGCTGTAAGGTCCCTTTCAACCTAAACCAGTTTGGGATTCTGTGAAGGGAAAGCACCCAAAATCTGCCTGTAAAATATGCGTTTCCCACAGTATTTCCCCTTGGATACAGGCTCCTCTCTGCCTGCTCTCCCTTGCTCCCGAAGCAGCTCTGTGTCTGAGAGTTTTAACTTTGAGACCCTTGTTTTGTACCTTCAATGCCTATTTCAGTAATGACTCACTCCCAAAATACTGATGTCACACAGAGCTGTTGTGGGGACCTCCCTGTGCTCTCGGTGCTGCCCAGCTAATGGGTCCCATCCACCCCTATAGATGTGCAAATGAACCTTAAGAAGAGAGTGTAAGGGGGAAGCCCTTTGCCAGCTGCCAGGGGCAAAGGGAGTCTCCTTGCCCAGCCCATTGGTGACACTGTTAATACTCTGTTTTCCAACGGATGACCAAGCTGAGCAGCGTTGCAGTGTTCAGGGTAGGCTCAGGGTGCACAGTTCCTCATGTCTGGGGCTCTTGGTCTTGGTGTGACACCCTAGGGTACTGCTGAGGGCATAGAGACCCTCAGGCAGGATTTGTATGGCCATTAAAGAAAGCAGGCAGGGGATATATACTGCACTTTCAGCTCTGGTTGATGCTGCTGATGGGGTGCAGGGCTCACTCTGTGTCCTGACCCTGTGCTCCTCTTCCTCTCCCCAGAAAATGAGTTTCGGGGTGAGCTGCTGAACCAGAGGTGGACCTGTGGAGAGAAGATCAGCAGCTGCGAGGGAGCCGCCAGCCTGCACGGCGCACGCATCAAGGTGAGCAGAAAGCACCCGGTCCTCCATCACTGTGTACTTAAGTGTGGTGACCCCCTGACACAGGATGTGCTGCTCCATCCCCTATGGACCAGGTGGTTCTGGGGGGATGGAGCTTTTCCGGTACCCAAAGTGATGGGCAGGACTTGGAAGTCTCTGTCTCCTTCCTACAGCCAAACCGCCTGCGTGGTGAATTCGGGGCTTCCAGCTGCCAAGATCTGGCTTTGAATCCAGATATTTAAATCCTCGCTTTCCTCTCCGGTCCCATCCTTCAAGGGCAGCTCAGATCTGGGTATTTAGGTCAGTCCTAGGCCTGTTAAAATGGGCCCTTTCTCCAAGGCGCCGGCTGGTCGGAAGAAGCCCCTTGTACACCAGGTGAAGCTGTGATGCCTTTGGAGGAGACAAGGGGGGCATTCATCCCTACCGGGATCCCGGCAGCTCCTGGGGGCTCAACAGAGCTGCTCATTTACTGCTGCAGCTGTGGCTGATGAAAGGGGTCCAGCCAAAGCTGTCAAACCTCCTGGCAGATTCACTGCCAGCAGATTAGGAAGCTTTAATTAAGCATAGAACTGTGCTGCTCACTACGCAAATGGCACATCCTGTCCCATTTTGGCCTCTCAGTAGTAAGGCACCATCTCGGACCCACCTGGGTGCTGGAAGAAGCCTTCTTAGGGTGACTGATGTTACTGATGCTTCCTGTATCCCTAAATAAACAGAGCACTGGGAAAACCCCAAACCAGCAAAAACCCATCCTTAAACCCCATCCTTCTTCACTAACAAGCTGTCAGCTGCAAGCAGGTGTCGCCAGGAAAGCTCTCCCCTTCTTAGAAAGCAGAGTAAGCAGTTGTTGCTATATTTAAACCCAGCTCAATTAAGGCTTTTCTATTGAACCTGCCAAATAAGCACTTAGATTAGATTTAATGAGATTGTTGTATGTTAATAAAGCAATGATTATAAAAGGTAATATTCCTGGTACCTGGTGCTCATCTAGTGCTCTGCCTCTGCCAGGCACATAGCTAATATTAACTGTTTCTTGCTGCTTATCTGTGCTCTAACAGAGTGACTGGTCTGGGGTCAGCAGGAGGAGGGGAAGAGGAGGTTTGGGAAGTGGGAGGAGGGTTTGGGAAGCCGCAGCTTTTGGAGGTGGTAATGCTGGTCCTGCAAAGCATTCAGAGCCACATTGTGGGATGTCAAGGGTACATATGGGCCTGATGCTGCACATCGCTGCTTGCAAGACTGAGGTGCGAGTGAGCAATAGATGAATTCTGGTCCCTTGTTATAAAAGCTAAATTAAACTTGAAAAGGGAAGGAGGAGGCTTTGGTAAGGCTACTGCCACCTCTATGAGCAGGTTTCCCCATGCATTACTTTAAATCCATTTAGGCAAATTAAACAATATTTCTCTCCAATCAGTGCTGCAGCATATTTATTTTCTATGTTTTCCTAAAATCCTGGTAGAAGTTAGGATAGTTTAGACCTGGATAGTGTGTGTGTGTGTGTGTGTGTGTGTGCAGCCCTCTTGCCTCAGGGAGGGGTAAGAGGGTCTCCATCCCTCTCTAACCTTTGGATCTGTACACGCTTGCACTTAAACCCAAAAATACATACTGTATTTAAATATAGTTTTTCATGGCTCTTACAGCTCATAATCCGCAGGATGAGCAATAGTGAAGGACAATGGGATGTGGGGCACGGTTACTTATCTATCTTTTGCCTTTAAAGAAGTCCAGGCATGGGATAAAATTTCCCATGATGGGTCTGAAATAAGATCGCTGGGGAGAGGTGCTCAGTGCACAGAGCCAGCTGAGACCATCCATATGGATGCTCCTGGATCATGGTGGCTGATGGAGGAATGAATCTGTCACCCAGATATTCCCTCTTCTCCTGTGCCATGGTGAGCTAGCTGTGGGGGCACTGCTAAATAGCATCAGGCTGTTGCTAAAGTCTGCCTGCTGTTAGGATGGGGAGGGCTGATGTTGATGGGGCCATCACAATGTCCTTGCCATGAGCACTGAGTGCTGTGCTCCTTGGGGATACACACGTAGCTCACTTCAGCAATCACCTTGTATTGTGCCACTTGAGGATAATCTTAGGAAAAAGGCAGTTTATTGCTGAGCTTGAAAACAATGAGGTTGAAGAACTGTGATATTTGTATTCCCTACCCCTCCTCTTCTGGCCTGAGAGCTGTTTGCGTGCATGGAGCCACTTTAGGTCTCTCTGTGTGTTAAATAGTGTTTGGATTGCGTGTCGTAGCACTTGCAAACAGTCAAGGGGAAAGTATATGTCAACTTAAGCTACTGCATGTGAAATCACCCCAGCCTAATGCTCCGGTGTCAGCGCTGCGGAGGCACATGGTGCAGCTGCGGCTGTGTCAAACGTGATGCTGGGGAGCATCTCTTCTGGTCTGCTTCACTCGTGCAGAGGATGCCTCTGCCATCCCTATAGAGCATTACTGCTTGGTAAGCACTTCACTTGTAGCATTGTAGCTCTTTTTAGGGAAGGAATTGGACCCTTTCTACTAACACAAGCTGACAGCACGGCTTCAGGAGGATGTTTGTGACACAGCTGGAATGTTTAATGTGAGGTGGGCACAAGCTGTGGGTTTGCATCAGAAGAAGTCAAGGCAAAATCCTCCCCCTCTGACTCCAAGCCTGAAAACACCACATGGGGTGTCCTTTCCTGGAAGCAGCCAAAGCAAAAGGCAGACTGTGGTTTATTCAGCTGAGGACGGGACTCACAATAGGTGGAATGTCAGAAGGATTTAAATCAAGCAGCAAGGAAAACCCTAAAGGAAGAAGGATAAAGAAAAACCCCTAACCTGAGTGTGGCTATAAAATAGCAGCTCGGAGCTACTATGAGCCTTTGTTATAAGTAGAAACAAACTCCTGATCAAGGGTATTTCTTCCTCCACCACCCCTTATTTATTGTGTTCTTAAAGGCAGATTCCTCATGGGATGGGGAAAAAAAGCCTCCAAAAAAGTAAAAGCAAAGGGAGGTGAAATCAGGACAAATTCAAATCCATCATCAGCAGTCGATGGGTGCTGAGGGGCAGTTTTACTGCCTGGCTGTGATTTGCTCCATAGTCTACATCCACCTGGGGGTTTGTTCCCCTCATTGCCTGTGCTGATAAAGTGATCCTTGGATAGGAAAGGAGCAGTAGACAACAGTGCAGATTAATCACCAGATTAATCTTCCCTGGTGAGAACTTGGAGTTTGGGATAAGGTTGGTGATGGTGAAGGTTTCCCACACAGCATCCTTCTCCCTTCCCTTCCTTCATCCTGGCTTTGAACCCAGCCCTGGATCAGGGTTGTGGGAGCTGGATGTTCTGACTCTGCCTGGCCAGGATAGAATGGTGGTGGTGGATCCTGCCCTGTTAGGGTGTTCAGCACTGCCTCCTCCCTTAGGAGCTAAAGAAGGGGCTCTTCGGATCTGTAAGAGGGGAAGGACCAAGCAGAAAACCATTTCTCAGATATTCTGTAAGAAAAATACCATTTCTCCTGGCATTTTCCTCCTCCTGCTTTATCTGCTGCTAGGCCAGTCTGAGTTTTGCTTTTCTAACTAAAACCAGAGGCTCTGTCTGTCCGTCTGTCCCCTCGAAAGCTCAGACACAGCTTCTTGCAAATGGCATTTTGCTGTATTCACAAATAGGCACTGATGGAAGCTCGGCTGCTTTCGCTGCACTGAAATAAACATTCCTGCTGATTCCTCACCTCCCTTTGTCCAGCTGAAGGCTTTTTCAGCGTGTTTATCTTCTCTGAGCTCCGTGGTGCTCCTGAATACATATAAAGTATTACCGCTGACCGTGGGGAATTGCAGCACGGCCCTTAATGGTGTATTTGCATAGAGCTATCCAAGCCCAGGCACACCTGGGCATCGGTGCATGGAAGGCTCCAGTGGTTTTATATTAGCACCTCAGTTTTCCATTGGAAACGTGTATTAAGATAAGAAAGAAGAAGAAAATATCAACCTTGTAGGTACTGCATGAAATTAAACTTCCGATCCGTGCTGCTGTTCTCACACTGTATTGCTGTAGTCGTGGCGGCAGAGCAAGAGGTTTGCTGTAGAAGTAGGCTGTTAAAATTCACATTGTGCTCAGGTTAAACTGGGCTTTGAGTTTATCTGAACCTCGCTGATTCAGGTTTGCAGCTCTGGGACATCATCAGTAGAGTTTGTGTTATGGTTGTGTTGAGAAGCTCCTCAGTGCAGGGCAAACACATGGTGAGAAATAGCTCCTGCACCCAGCACCTTTAAAGAGAAGGGGAGGGGAAAAACAGGCACCCAGAGATGAAGCGATGCTCTCAAGGTTACCCCGAGTGTCAGTGGCAGAGCATTGAGCTGAATCCTGAAGCAAGGACGCTAAGGCACAGCACAGAGTCCTTTCCCCTGCATCATCCTGTGGTTGTTGGGTTAGGAAACCTGCTAGGTGCTTGTTTTGCTTTAGATAATCCAGTGATAAGGTGGAGGAGAAGCAGAATAAATCTGTCCTATCCTAGCTGAGCTAACACATTCCGAGGCTGGCTTGTGGCAGCAATTATTTCTTTGCAGGTTCCCTTTCAGATTGCTTTGTTTTCCATTCAGAGTTAAAATAATAAGAGTGAAACCCAGATAGCTCCTCAGCCTGGCTATTATGCGAGCGAGAGAGAGAACAAATGGCAATGCCCTGTCAGTCTCTAAGACTGCAAACATGCACTGTGTGACCTGAAATTTCGCATTAAAACGATCTGTCTAGAGGGCTCCTCGCTGAGGAGGCAAACAATAAAGGACAGTGGTTTCATGTAACCTTCATGCATCCGAGACCGATAACCACAGAGGCTCCAGAAGCGCGGTAATGGCCATGCCAGTTAATTTAAGTTGCCTGGGAGGAGCGGGGGCGAAGCTCAGAAATGGATCTTTTCTCTTCCTTGGTGTTTGTGCACTTTGGTGGGAAATGGAAGTTTTCTTTCTTTATTTAAAGGATGCTGCTGCTGTTGGTTTAAGCTGAGGAAAGGAGCCTGATGGTAGAAAACAGGGTCTGGGAGGGCACAGCGCATCCCATCACTCCGGTGCTGTAAGCGAAACATCAATACACAGTAGTGGGGCTGTGTCAAGTTCTCTAACCAGGTTATGGGGTCTTCCTAAGGGGAAAGCCCCAGTAATTAATATTTCTGCTGCTTTTTCTTTAAAGGCTGCTTTGGGCACCCTATTTGGCTTTTCCATCCTTGGGTCCTCAGTAAGGCTGGGTCCATCCCTGCTTTAGGTGGCTCCTGTCCCCTTGCCCATGTAGTGACTTGAGTGTGCTCCTGTTTTCCCAGTGTGCTTGATGCTGGTTTGAAAGTAGTGCTCAAGGCAATGGAAGGAATTGCTTTATGAGGTGCTGTGGGTTTAGTGAGAAGCCTGGGTCTGATACCTAATTCTCCTAAAGACAAACATGACACGAAATGGGATCTCCCCTATTTATAGACAAGCAGCCTGAGCCCTTCCCACCTTCCAGCAGAGGGGCAAGTTTAAGTAAGTTTTGCTTCGCTCTGTCCCTGCAGGATCCCAGCATTTCCTCTTTATGTGGCCCGAGCTGGCAGGCTGCAGGCAGTGCCCATTACACCTCCCGCAGCCTGCCCTCCTCTGCCTCTGAATAACCCCCTGCAGGAGCCCCGGATTGCCAAGGCAGCAGCCCAACACGTGCCAATTCCCTGGGAACGCTGTCAAAAGGGAAAGCTTTCTCTGGAATCCCTTCTGGTTGGAGGCAGGCCCCCAGCAGTCAAGCGGATCAGTGGGACCGCCGGTGTGCAGCGGTGGCATTAGCTACCTCGCTCCCTGCGCGCCGACGCTGAAAGGCTCATAAATGTAATGAAGTCCCTTTGACACCTGCTCCTCTCCACCACTTTCAACGTGAGCCATTGGCCCGCAGGGAACTGGGGCTTTAAAAATACAGATTATAGTAATTGTCTGCTGTGTTATTGGGCAGATTGCAATGAACGTGGAGCACGACACCGCAGAGCCACGAGCCGAATGCTGACAGGATGCATGCATTGCTCCGGGTTTTGATACACCCCCTCCTCTTCAACCGCCCTCTTCCATCCCCCCATCTAACAACTCGCATAAATCACTGTGTGTTAATGCTGCTTTTCTGGAGAGAGGCACCTGGGGCTCTCTTATCCCTCCCCTTTGAGGTGTTTTTGGGGACCTCTGTCCTCTCTCCCTGCCTGTCCAATAGTCTCCTTCCTCCCATTGCTACCCACAAACATCAGGGGGGGCAGCACAAACAAGCACTGCAGCCTTTGAGGGTGAACAGTGAGGATGCCCAGTTCCTTCTGCTGGGGTCTGTGAGCAGCATCCACCAAGTTCTAAGGCACGTGTGGGGATGCGGTGGCATGTATCATGTGTGCATCATCCCCATCACTAGTGGAGCAGCATGTACTCAGCATGTGTGTCCCTTCCTGCTCCTCAGCTGGGGTAGTAGCTTTCTGTGCCTTCTCTATCGGGGTGCTGGAGGGTCAGCTATGGAGCCTCATCAGTTGGGGCTGGCACAGGAGCTGGCTGCATCCCTCTCCAGATTGGCCTTGTAGAGGATGCTCCAAAGAGAATTTGTTTATATTATGGCAAATGGTCCTTTCTCCCCTTTTCTCCCTCCTTCTGATTATCCTAGGAGGCAATGTTCCAGATGGCAATGCTGCAATAAACCCCAAATTGTCTGGTTCCCAAACTAACAGGGATCCACCTCCCTGTCTACCCCCTTGGCACTTGCTTCCATATTCACCTGCCTGCAGACAACATCTGCATCAAGGGTGAGACATAAACCCAGCTCTTTGACCACTTCAGTAACTTCACTGACAACTTTAATGAATGCCCATTTCTATTACTCCAACTTTGGCGTTTCCCCTCCCATGGAGGTCCCCCTGCTTTTGGTGCTCCCACCTCAGGCACAGCCTGATTTCAAAGCTCCCCAGACACCATTGCATCTCAGAGGTGGCTGCACTTCAGCCTTACGCTACCTTGCGGCATATTGTGATGTTTAATTAATATGAAGCACTTTGAAGTCCCTGATGTTACTTATTCATGCCCATATTCCCTGCAGACCCTTGTGTTTGATGTCCACGTTGCAGGGATTATTTAGATGCAACCCTCTTTGTGTCAGATTTAAGCAGAGAGAAAAGGTTGCTCTTTAGGGCTCTACATGAAATGTTGCCCTTCCTGGTCATGAGATCAGCCCAGCTGCATGTTCAGAGGTTTCTGTATATGTGCTGGCTATTCACCTGGGTGCTGACTGCACTTGTGTGGTATAAATACAAAGAAATCAGTTCTGCCCTTAAGAAGTGATGTCTCAGACACAGCTGTTTTCCATCACATCCGAGTGGCTGTCCTTTTGTGGTACCCAACAGGCAGAGTTCTTGTGTCCTGGGATGTCAAAGTTAATTTAAGGTTACTAAGTGTGGGCACTATGGGTTGAACAATGAAATCAGTGCAAGAAACCTGTCTCAAAAAGATGGGAAAGCATTCCTTGTGGCCCAGGTATTTACACAGAGCAACCACCACAAGTGAGTGTCCCTTAATGGTAACTTTCACGTTGTGTTTCAACACCCACCTTTTCTTTCTATTCCAGATGAGTTTAGAAAATGATGATAAGAGAGCACGCACACGATCCAAGTCTATCAGAGGTGAGCAGCTGGGTACCCTGCAGCATGGGGATGTAGGGACCTGAGCTCCCTGCGCTTTGCTTGTTCCAAATAAGCTTTGATTTTTCAAATCCAGGCTTAATTCTAAGCTATTCTCACTTCCCCCTTTCCAACCCCACCAAAATCTGCCTACAAACCTGGAAAACTCCCAACCAGAAACCTTCACAGGTCCTCCTGGTATTTAATCCCCCATCCCCTACACGCAGGTGAAGTAACAACGTTAAAAAAGCCCCTTTGCATGCTGTTCTTTAGGGGGAATCGCAATCACAGGAGCTTCAGATCAGCTCCTGGGGCTTTCATCATGCACACTCTGCCGGCGGCTTTGAAGTTGCACATCTAAGAGCGCCTGGCAGAAGGAGTGCATGCTGGAGAAGGAAACAGGCTGTCCCTGGCAGGGATGTGAGGACAAACGCCTTGTTAAAGCAAGGCTTGATTGCTCTTCATTTCCCAGCTGTAAGAAACGTGCAGGGCTTTGGGTGCTTTCTCTCTGAGGAGATGCTCTGATACGGAGCATGGGGTGGTACCTTGCGTGGTCCCATAGCACGTGTGATGGTTACAGACCAGCCTCTCCAGTTTGGTTCCTTTTTGTGGCTCTGGATTCAATGAATCGGAAAAGTGGCTGGAAGTGGGCAATGGATGGGGTTGGCTGAAATTCCTCCTTGCTCTTCTCAGCATCTGCATCTTTTTACAAACAAAACCAAACCCAGATGCTGCCAATGGTGCTGAATTGAGCTTGGGTATGTGGGTTTCACTGCTTTGTTGCATGTACCTAAAGGCATGAGGTTGATAATGAGGGTTAATAATGATACCTAAAGGCTCAGGTCGATAATGAGGGTGCTCTGATTCTATTTATTTTCTTGCACCCTGCATTCCCCACACTTGAATCTGGGTTTCTTGATGTGAAAAGGTGATTTATTGCACTCGCCCTGGGACTTGATGCTGCCTCCAGTTTGTTGAGGCTTGTGAGTCATCCCACCGGGAGCTGGATCCCAAGAAACCCAATTAGCTCAAACAAATTGAGCAAATGTGTTATGATTTTAAGCCTGGGCAAATGTGGACTTGTGTTTTGGGGCTTTTTTCCTCCTGGTTATTTAGATTCCTGGCTGGATGTAAGGTTTCAGCAGTGATGCGATGATGTTGTATGGTGCTATTGCAAGCAGTGAGAGGTTCTCTTATTCACAAGTGGGGAATAATCCCTAACCCCCTACAAATTGTTATTTAGCTTAAAAGCCAAGTAACACGACCCCTACCATGTGTCTGAGCATAGCCAGGG
Source organism: Coracopsis vasa (assembly GCA_026283785.1). Lineage (NCBI taxonomy): Eukaryota > Metazoa > Chordata > Aves > Psittaciformes > Psittacidae > Coracopsis > Coracopsis vasa. Next base: position 20,828 of record JANHGB010068140.1, read on the forward strand.
GCTCCCACATCAGACCAGGGTGACAAGGAAAACGTGGCTATACCTGTTGATGTTTCAGAGGTAAATGAGGCTGTTGCAGTGAAACAGCAGTGAACTACAGGCTGGCATGCAGTAAATGATGGCAGGAGAGATTTGTCCTCTCTTTCCCAAATGGGATGCCTGTGAAGGCAATAGAAACCCAGCTGCAGGCAGGAGAGGATCCCCCAGCAAAGGGCGATGTCTTGGGGTTGGAGGGATGCTGGGCACCCCTGTGGTGGTTTTGACCTTGTGTTTGTTTCCATTGCTGCATCCTGCCCCAGTGCCCACGGAGCTCATCGGCCAGGAGGTGAGGTAAGGACCCTGCTCCTCCTTGGTGGTGGGAAGGGAGGCCCCTTGCTGGGAACCTGGGTGAGGGCAGTGAACCCATAGGACTAAGGGAATGGAGGTCTTGCTGGGGGGCTGATATTGGTGGGCACCTCCTTGTGTCTAAGTTCTTAGGGCACCACTTGACAACACCATCAGAGGAACCACAGGATGAAAACATGAGCTCTGGATGGGTCACATTAAACTGAAGCCCCTCCAGCCATTCTCTGTCCCACCCCAGATCTAAACCCCAGCAAAACCTAGTGCCAAAGTTCTGTGCTGCAGCCTCATTAGGGACAGCATCCTCCTAACCAGAGTTTCTTTCCTATGTATTATTTTACATCCTCTAGTTGCCCCCAGATAACACTGAGCCACATCACTTCTCATGCCAGATGCTCCTTCTCTGGCCCTATGTCACCTCTTGAATCACTGAGGTCCTGTTGTCACTGGTGTAGCAGCACTGGCACGCCAACAGCAGCAGCCAAAAGAGCAGGAGCAAGTCTCTGCAGCCCTATAGAGCTTCTCATTAGAAATAACAGTCACCCCCATCTCTAAGCTCCTATTAAACCCTGCACAAGGGCTTATGCAAGAGGTAGGAGTCTTTAACCTGGACAGGCACTAATAGCAGGGGCTGCCTCTCCTGGCAGCCTCCGTTAGAAAGCCGTGTGTGTCAAAAGTAATTGGACCTTAACCAACCCAATTTGAGAGCATTTCTGCTGCTCCTCTCTCCTATGACCCCGGAGAGACGGGAGGAGAGGGCGGCACACAGCCACTTCTCCAACTTCTATTGCGGAGCACTCGAGTGGAGGTGGTAATTGGAGCAGGTGACATATAGAAGGGGCAGGACAGAGTGCTCCACAAAGCCATCTCTGCAGCTGTCACCTAATTGCCTGAATAACTGGACGATTAATCGACTAATTGGAAGCAGGGCATCGTCTGCATGACAATAAGAGGTCCTTTTGTCAGGCTGAGGAGAGGGGGAGAGCAGGTCGGTGTGGTGGCTCTGGTGGGGAAGGAGAGTGGATTGCATAGACCTCAAAGCCCCTTTCCTCTGTTGGGACTCCTGCCAAACACATGAAACCTCTCCAGAGGAGAACAGGGGCAGGAAAGCCTAGCCCAGTGCATGCAGAGCATCACCTCTGTGCTGGTGCTTTTAAAGGGGTTAAATTAACACTCCGAAGCCATAGACATCCCAAATCACCACCTGCTTCAGCAAACCTCGATGCTGAACCCCACTTGGCTCTTTCCCACTTAGTTTTCACTGCAGGCTGCATTTCTCCACATCAAATATCTGATCTTCATCAGAGCTGCTCTTGTTTCACATTGAATAAGGGCTTTTTCAGGCAAGTCACTGGTAGCATAAACACCGCTCTGTCTTTTGGTGTGCAGTCACTTCAGAGTGTGTCTGGGGCTGCTCAGGACAGAGCAGCCTCAGTCATGACTGAGGGCAATTAGAATTAAATAGACTTCCAGAGCATCAGCAGAGGGAGCAGTGAAGGGGGGAGCTCCCTCTTCCAGTTGTGCACTTTAGTGGGATGGGCTGGGAGCCATCCCCAAAGTGATGCTGTTGGAGGATGCTCAGCAACTTGAGTTGAATTCTGAGCAAAGCAGAGACTTCATCTTGTCCAGGAGATGCAGCTCTCACCCATGCCACTTATGGAATGCTGTGTCCATGTCAGGAATGTGCTGCCATCATTTGCCCTTTTAGCATTAGAATCACAGAATGGTTTGTGCTGGAAAGGACCTTAAAGCTCATCTAGTTCCAGCCACAGGCAGGGACACCTTCCTTTGAAGGTCAGACTCCTCCTCTCCTGACAGCTCAGCAGCCCTTTCCCGTCACAGTTTGGGGCTGAATCCTCTTCTTTGCACACAGTGATGTGACTTGTGCAGTGTTCTGGGGAGTTGAGTCATTAATAACCCACTGGTGCACCCAGAGCTGCTGCATCCATTAGTGCACTCAGATCCTCCTTACCCGTCGCTTTCTGCAAGGGCTGAGCTCTCTGCTGAGAGCAGGAATTCTGCATCCCTAAAGCCTGACTTGGCACTTGGTCCTATTTAATGTTGTCCTGTGTCTTTTACTCCAGCAATAACAGGCTGGCCAGACCCCCCCTCTGGGCTGGGGATGTCTTCTCCCTTTGCACTGTCATCAAAAGATTTCATTAGTGCTTACAACTTCCCGGGCTGAGGGTGATAGGATGCTAAATGAGGTTATTAATCGTACACGACTCCAGAATCCCTCAGACGTCAGGCAAATCACTTGGGCATCCTATAATCAATGCCATAATCTGGTTTTGCCAGAAAATGTTTGCTTTAATGCTTCTTAGCTGGAGCTCTTATAGCTCCTGGAGCTGGGACTAATTACCCCTGCCAGGGATGTGCTGAGGGATGCAGCTAGTGGTGTATGGCAAAGGCAGCAGCGGCTTCGAGCCCCTGGAAGTCTTTAACTCACCCTCTCCTGCAGAGCAGCAGGAATAAATGTGGGGATTTGGGAGACCTGCTCATCTAAACCCCATCCATTCCTCTAAAAGTGAGGCTCTGAGATGCTTCTAAGGGCTTTTTGTCCTGGTGAGCTCTACCCAATGTGCCCTGCTTAAAATCTCCCTCCATTCCCAACCTGCTCTTCCCACAAAGCCACCCATTTCTTGCTGCAAGGACCCCCAGTTCCCTGACATCATCAAATAGGTGAAAAGCCCATGTTTTCCTCCCGCACCAGAGGGAAGGGAAGCTGAGGAGTAGAAGCGGGGAGGCAGAGTGCAGTGGTTGTCTGCTTTGTCAAAGCTTGCTCTTACACATGCAAATCTTTAATTAAACATACTCATAAAACTATAATGAACCGTTCATTTAATTAAATGGGGTGAGTAATTTCATTAATTTTTAGCAAACAGCAAGGCTGCTCTCCTGCCCTCCTCGCTTGGAATTCAAAGGGCCAAGCGGAACCGTTCGAGGGGAATTATCTTCCCTTTTGTGGTTATTTGGGCACAGGATCTGTTTAACTGACCATAGTCTATATACTTCTAATTACAAATGAATTCTCCGAGTCCTTATTGCTGCTCCTGATGGTTCCTTGTTTCCCTCTCAAGCTGTCCAACCCCAGGCTGTAACGGCTCAGGACACATCCGTGGGAAGTATGCAAGACACAGAAGGTGAGCATGGGTTGGAGGTAATGGGGATGGCAAAATGCAAGCAAGAAACCAAAAGACAGGCATTCACTGGGGAGAGTTCACAGAAGCAACCCCACTCACCTGCCCCAAATCTGCCCCCCAAAGAGCCTGTTCCAGCCTCTCCATCAGTTTGTGAGAGATTCTGGGGGATCTGCTTCTCCAGGCTGACAGGAGCCTTCCCACAGACCCCAAACCATGGCAGAAGTACCTGGGTCAGGTGCCTGGGATTGATGGGCGCTGTTGGCAGGCAGAGATTTTGGTCTGCTTGGCACCTCTGTGAATGGGGAGGGGAAAGGAGAGCGTGTTTTCCGCCTTGGCGATGCTAGCCTTAACTGAGGGTTGTCATCACCCTATAATGGTGAAATCCGAGCAGTTGGTAGACATGACCCAGAAACCCAGCCTGGTTTCATAGTGGTGCTGGGAGCTGCTGGTCCTTTTGCTCCAGGGCCATATTGTTGGAGTGAGCCCAGCATCCTTGTGCTGAGAAAAGCTGACATAGCTGCACAAAGTGAAGATCTGAGAGCAGATCTTCTGGTCATGAAGGGTTAAACCAGCTAAAAACCTGGGCTGCTGAACGATCTGGTATGTTTAGTGTGTATTTGTCCCACTTGCCTTTGCCTAACCGGTTCTGATGCCGTAGCCATGCCCTTCTCACTCGGCCATGCCTCCTCTCTCCTCCTTGATCCCATCTGCAGTTTACAAAGCTGCCCTCTAGCAAAGAAGAGGAAACTTCAGGATGCGGAGGCCGAACATCTGGTGTCCAAGAGAAAATCCCATCCGCTCAAGCTGGCCTTGGATGAGGGCTACAACGTCGACAGCGACGGCAGCGAGGAGGCCGAGGCAAAGGAGGAATCTGGCTCCGATGAGTCGGAGGGGACACTGGAGGAGGATGAGGCCGAGGTGGTGGAGCAGGAGGAGACCCACAGCCCCGAGCCCTCAGAAGGTGTTTTATCATTGCTGATTGCAGAGCTGTGTCCTGCAGATGAATAAAGGGCAGGGAGTGTTAATAACCAGGAGTTATAGCTCCTCTGTATTACGTACATGATGGGTCCTTCAGTTATTATGTTTGGTGGAAGCACAACGGCAAAGCTCTTGTTAACTGAGGGAATATGATATGCACAGATTGTCCCTAGTGTCTTCAAATGAGAGCATTTCCATCTGGGATGCTCCCTTGGGAAGGGCCTATGGAAAGCACAGAGGGGCTCAGTGCATGGCTCAGATGCAGCAGGGAAGGCAGCCGGGGTCCTGCATCAGTGCCTCAAGGGGCTCGGCTGAGTGAGTAATCCCAGTGGATCCAGCTGCTATCCCAGAGGAGTGACAGGCAAATGAGCTGGGCATCCAGCTGGGGTCCCACTTTGGAGACTCTGGTTTGGGAAGCACTGGGAGCCAGATGCCTGCCAACAGTGGGGGGGGTTGGGAAGCTGCATGCATTTGAGCTCCACAAAAGCTTCCCCATGGAAATCCCTTTCCTACCTGCCATTCCCTAACGCAACAAATTGGGCTGCTCCAGGGTATAACAGCCAGGCTCTGATTTCAATTAAGCTTAAGTAAGACAAAGAGAAGTTTATGAGCTTATACAATTAATTTCTTTTCCTCCTTTTTCCTTTTCTTTTTTTCTTCTTTTACTCCTTTTTTCTTTCCTTTAATTTTCCTTTTTTCATTTATTTTCCCTCATTTTCTCTTCCTACTTTTTTCTTTTTGCTACTTTTTCCTTTCCTTTTTCTCCCTTTTCCTCCCTTTTTAACTTTTCCTTTTCCTGCCTTTTTCTCCTTTCCTTTCCTTTCCCCTTTCCTTTCCCCTTTTCCCTTTCCTTTTCCTTTTCCTTTTCCTTTTCCTTTTCCTTTTCCTTTTCCTTTTCCTTTTCCTTTTCCTTTTCCTTTTC
>JANHGB010068148.1:0-11813 GCA_026283785.1 Coracopsis vasa
TGCTCTGAATCTCTTCTCTGCCCAACCTGTAGCTGTGCCTGGGATTGCTCTGACCCAGGTGTAGGACCTTGCACTTGCTTGGTTGAACTTCATGAGGTTGGCATTGGCCACCTCACAAGAGTGTCAAGGTCCCTCTGGATGGCATTCCTTCCCTCCAGAGTATCAACCGAACCACACAGCTTGGTGTCGTTGGCAGACTTGCTGAGAGCACACTCAATCCCACTGTCCATGTTGCTGACAATGATGTGGAACAGGATCGGTCCCAATACCAACCTCTGAGGGACACATGTGAACAAGGCTTTTGTTGCATAGGATTGAAGCATTGATGTATATTCAATATACTGAAACCTAGTATTCAACCAGGTGCAGAAATATTTTCTTAATTTGTTTGCTTGATTCCTCACAGCTTAATCATCCATTTTTCCACTGTGGTTTTGTTTGCAGCTCTCCTGTCCTACTGAGGAAATTTGTTTACTGAGGGGTTCTCCAACTAACTGACTTAGAAAAGATACACCCTATAATTTCTTACCTAAATCAATATTATTGTGCTAATTATCTTGTTAGAAAAGAACAGGCCTCTAAATTTGTGGGAACTCATCCATCCTTGCTGACTGTTGTGCTCAAGCTGACACAGCTTTTATAAAATACTAAAATTAGTTCTAAAATAATACGATTTTCAGACATGCCTTTCTTTTTTGTTAGTCTGACAAGTGAATTATGCTACCAATTAATGTAAATAATTGTTTCTGTCACTAGAATGTGACAGGAAGACTCTTGGTTGGTTTGCGTTGGTGGAACCAGATTGATGAAGATGGAAAAAGTCACTGGGTGTTTGAAGCACAAAGGGTAAGTCTGCTAGCAAAAGTAGGCACAGGACAAACAGAATCCATAGGAAAGCTTGTAAAGCTGATACGAAGTCAAATAAAGTAACCAAGGAGCACCTTTGTAATAGTTATGTTTATCCAGCCTCTATAGAAGATAAGGTAAGCATTCAGTTGCAAGCCCCTGAATTGTCACATCCTGGAAACATTTAAGGCTGAAACAGACTCACAACATTGTCACCATTTGCATCAGCAGAATAAATATTCATAGCATGCTACTACTGGTATGAAATGGCTTTGGTAGTTCTGTTTTCCAGTGAGAGTATCTTGTGCTAAACATATCTTCCCATAGTCAATCCCAGTGCTGAAGCCTCTTTAGGAAAGATCTATGTTGAAAGCAATGCTGAATAGTTTGTCTCCAGGTTGGTAAAATTAATATTTTATTCATGCTCATGGAATATACTGGGGAATAGAACCTGGATCACAGAGGACTCTGATACTGCCAGTGCTCCCCCAAACACCCTGAGCAAAAATGCTCTGAAATGGCTTGGGATTTTGCTTTCACTTGCTGTCGTGCTCCCCACAACCCCATTCAGGCAAGAGCCTGGCAGAACACCACTTCAGGTGCTACTCGCTAGGAGAGTTCTTTGCAGCCAGTCCAGCTGCGCACAGAGCCTGTGTAGCAGCACAGTGTGGAGTGAATACCCTCCGTGTGCAGGCCTGGAGTGCCCTCTAGTAGCCCTGTGGCTGAGCAAAACTGCAACCCGCAGTGGAGCTGTGCACTTTTGAGGGTGTGGAGATGTTAACGTACTGCAGCTGAAACCCAAAAGTATAGGCTAGCCTGCATGGAAGCAAACAAAGTAGAGCACTTTCAGAGTTTCTTAGTTCTGTCAAGTCAAGACAAGAGCTTTCTTAAAAGTTAAAAACAACAGCATCCATAAAAAAACCTGACCTCAAAATTACTGAGATGAGCCAGCCTAATTCACCTCCTACAGTTTGTTAGTTCTAGCCTAGAAGTACAAAGTTGATGCAGCTGTATGAGCTAAAGCCTTCTGGCAAATGGTAGCTTGATTAATGTGAAAATCAGCACCCAGAAGGGACATATAATTAGAGTAGATTGTATTTTTGTCATGGCTTATTGGTAGGAAATACATTGTCTTGGCAAGGTCCTGGACTACGTGCAATTCTCTTAATTTTCAGAGTCAAGCATTCCCCACCTCCTTTGCTAGTCCTCTAGCAACTTTAAGTTCTCTTGCTTTACAGGTAAATTTGCTTAGAAATATTCCAAATTGCTTAGCAACAATAAGCAGCTAATTCCTGGGGTGATGTTGGTACAACAGGGGTTCACCCTTGAAATCCTACCTTCTGCTGAAATTTAGCTAGAAGAAAAATAATTCTTATACTTATATTCCAACTACCACAATTCCCCTCTCCTTTCTTTTAAGTTGATTGCAGCCTTTTGTAATCTTGCTCAATCAAGTTAATTAGGTCTTTCTTTTAGGTGCAGAGTTCTCAGGTGTACTGACATGTTTTCTTCCTATATAGTCAGTGCTAGTGCAGTGTCCTGTTGGGTAATTTGTCAGTAGTTTGGGACACAGGTGATTAAACTGTTTTGTTGATCCAGAGCATCTGTCTTCTTCTGTAACTATGAAGTCATAGAACATTATTCTCTGGACCTCTGCAACATCGCTGGTTTGGAGGGTAGATGAGAAAATTAAAGAAGCCTTGTAATTATTGTATCTTTCGGGGTTTTCTCAGGCAAGATAGAGTAACTTAATCGTCTTTACAAGTTGGATGCCACTGTCTGTGTCAAGATGGATGAATGAGTCTTATTTTTACATGAGAATTCAAGATACTGAAAATGAACTAAAAAGCTTTTTGATTTTCAGAGTCGAGAGTCCTCAGGGTTTTCTTATCCAGTTGTGAAGCTTGTATTTCAGAAGCTGGCACAAGTGGTGGTTGAGTGGTCTGAGGTTTGGAGTGAGATTTTGAATTCTGGTCTCCTAGAAAAGATCAGAACTTTCTGTACAATTCTCTTTCTTTAGTATCTTCTAGATAATAGGAGTTAACAGTGAGCCTTTCAGTGTATATAGACATAGGAGTTGGGTTGACCTGAAGATACCTGCAGCCAGGGCTTTTTGCAGACTTTCCGCCCTTCCCCCTCATGCTTTTGATTTGTGAACAGGGCACCTGTCATGAATTTACACTACAAACAGTGAAGTACTTGCACTGAAGTTCTTCTGCCTGTAACAGTATCTTCTGTTTCACATTTCTCTAAGGCCTTGGTAAAGTTTGAATCTAATGTCACAGTTAACTTCGTATTTCTGAAGTTTAAAAAGGAATTGTCAGTGAAACAGAACTTTGACTTTAAAATACTACTGACCCGTAGTGTTAGTGGGAGCTATCAGTGACAAAAGGAATAATTCTGTCATTTAAATGTGAACAAAGACCAGAACATTTTGAAAAGCTAGAGCTGTCAACGTATGGTAGGGCAGCAGGCAGAAAACCTGGCATTAGCTACTTGTGTGCTTATTCAGTCTTCCTTCTATGCATATAATAAGTGAAATTTAGGTAAAGATGTAATTTTACCTATTTCTCCTCCTCTGCTGATTTGTTATTTATTGTGGATTTTGCCTTTGTGACTAGTGGTTTCAAAAATTTTCCTTCTAGGTGCCTTCAATAGCTGCCTCAACTGAAGCTGAAGCTCGAATCTTTTGGCTTGGTCTCATTATCTGTCCAGTTATTTGGACCATGTTTTTCTTTAGTACTTTGTTCTCCTTGAAGCTGAAATGGCTGGTAAGTCTGGGGGTACTGACAGACCTATGGCTGACAGAAAGTGTTGATACAGAGAAAACCCCAGATCTGTTAGTTTTACAGGAGTCTTTGAACCAGTACAGAACTTGTAACAGTACAAAAATTCTAGTAACAACAGCTTTGTGAGATCAGAAGGAGTTTTCTGCAGTCAAGCCCTGCACTCTGGAGCAGATTAATGTTTAGCCCCACTTCTGCCATGTTTTCAGATGTCAGCTCCTTCATCTAACTTGAGAACCTGAAGTGGCTGGTGAAAATGTGGACTTCTTTTTAACTGTAGCAACCTGCTTTCCCAACTTAGTTCAGTCAAAGAAAGCGAATAGGATAGGACAAAAAGCAAACCAGTGATGCTGGTTTTCAGGTTTTTAAATATCTTCAGGACTGGAATGTTACTTGCTCTTAAAAATAAGTCTCTGATACCATTCCTTTTTGAAAGAGTCAATACCATAGTGCTTAAAACCTTGATAAATGGAGCTGTCAGTATGTATTTTATAATTACTGTATTTATAAGCAACCTACCCTACCAAAAAAAAAATAAAATCACATGATGTATTTTTCTAAATACAAAAGGAAATTTACTCCATAAAGTGCATTAAAATATCTTTTTCTATGAAATCTTTGTATTTTCCCCTGTAGACATGAAATGCCCAGATAATCCCCATAGAACTCATTTTGTCAAGTTCCTAGCCTTGCCCAGTACAGTTCTTAATTCAGTTTGAAAAGATAAAAAGTGTCTTGGAGATGTGCAGCTACATAACCAGTAACTGATTACATTTTATTAAATGAAACAGGAAATTCAGCTATACGTATGAATCAATTGCAAATCATTAACCACTTTCTGCTGCCCGGAATGGCACAGCCAAACAAGCAGTAGTTGAATTAAACCGCAGTCTTTCTCCACCACTTCAGCTTTATCTTTAGGACCAGTTTGTTTGCTAAATTAGGAGCTGGTTGGAGGTGGAACCCTAACTGGCACTGGATGCAGGTTGTTCAGGTAGTTGCAAAAGACAAGTTACACAGATGAAAATCTGATAGCTCCAAGGAAACTGTTGCTGAGGCTAAGAAAAACAAGTTATTTCATTAGTCAATCAAATGGATTCTGTCTGCTGCTAAACCTACAGTACCACAAAAGGATCAGATAATTTTCACTGCCTAATAATGGTAGATATTGATTCCTATCTATCGATCCTCTTTGGAAATCTGCAAGTTACAGGATCTTATTTGTATTTAATAAGGCATTTGTCAACTAAACAAGACTGCAGGTTTGCTATGTATCTGGATGTGAAACTTGCAGATACAAATCAGGCTTAACAAAAGTGAAATGACTATGGAATCTGTTCAATAGGTGCTTTTTGATTAAGTGGTTTTAGGAAAGTAATGAAATCTTTCAAGATTCAGAATGACTAAATATGTATCAGTGTTTTGATAAAGAGACATTTTGTAGAAAGGAACTATTGTGTTTGACATGATTGGATCTGTTTGAAGATCTTTTACTATTGGAAGGACTATCCCTCTCTTGTAGCATTTATGTACATCTAAATAGTACGCACAGATATATACACACCTGTATATATATATATTCTACACATATGGTCTGTATATAGTGGTGTATTTATCCCAGCTCAACTTTTGTTTGTCCACAGGCTCTTGTGATAGCTGGGATCTCCCTTCAGACTGCTAATTTATATGGCTACATCCACTGCAAATTAGGGGGACAAAAAAGCATCAGCAAAGTAACTTCAAGGTTTTTTGTCACAGCAGATGTTCCCAAGAGTAAGTACCAAGTTGGTCTGCCAGCTACGAGCCATGAAGTACCACATACCAACCTGCCCCACGCTGTTGGGTTTGGCTCTTCCCAGGTCTTAGTTCCTGAAATAACCGTGGCAGGGATGTCCTGACCCTCCGCTAAGCCTTACTCCATTTCACTCTGCTCTGTGTTTGGAGGCCTGCCGAAGCTTCCCAGCTGAGCTGTTTCCTAACCCCATGAAGAATGTCCTCCAAGTTAAGCCTTCGGAGAGGTGCCTCCTGGGGTCTCATAGTGCCTCTGGTTAGGTATAGCTGGGGGACCCATCTTCAACCCTCAGGCTTCCACCTGGCTCTTGCCTGATTTTTATGTAAGATTCCTACATACTAGGGGTGCTGACACCCTCATGTCCTGTGTTCATCCTACAGGACAGACAAGGAGAATGTCAAGAGACCGCACTGAGGAACATGGGAGGACAGGCACTAGATAATCAAATAAGGAAGAACAAGGAGGATGAATAGTAAAAACACTCATTTGTGAAAACTCTTCTTCATAGGAAAGTATTTAAGTAAAGCTCTTCTAGAATTATACCTGCATGAAATCATGATTTTGTCATTTGTGTTCAAGTCTTTAGATTCTGAAAGGTTTAGAGCCTTTGCTACTTACAAGTTTCATCAAAATGTGGTTTATATAGTCACAAACCCAATGCTTAACAGTTCATACAGAGCACACTAACACATCTGTCAACTAACCCCAAACTGCTGGATTATTTTAACCAAGAATTAGGATGGAATCAGAAAACAATGCTCCTTTGTTTTATTTTAGAACTACAATAAACAAAACCAAACGGCCTTTCCCCCTGGAACACAATACTGGTTTCTCAAACCTTTGATTCCTCAATAAAAACAGAGAGGAATTATAATCACAAACGGCCTCTCAAAGATACTAAATGCTTATTTTAAGTGTTCGGGCTTACAGTCAAGTAGAAGGAAGAACAAAAGTCACTCAGCAAGTTCAGAGAGTACTTGTGTGGAGCAGCCAGTTTTGTGTAGTTACGGTATGTTAACCCTATTCTGATACCTGTAATAAATAAAATACTGTACTATGATTAATTCACCTAAATTCCGGTAGGTTTTTACTTTAAAACTGATGGCAATTGTAAAAAGAAGAGACACTACTGCACTGAATCTCACTCAAAACATAATCTTTTCCACCGAAATGGTGTTATCCAGTGAAAGCACAAGCAAGCAGGTGTTACAACTCATGCTACCATGTGTGTAGCAGATACATTAGACACAACACCCCCATACCAATGAAGTGTATTTTATACTCAATTTTCTAAATAAAATCTCGTGCATGTCTTCAAACACCAACTGCACGTTCAGGCTGTTAATACAACACAGGATGCAGACTGCACCTATGCAACCCAGCTGAAGACTCAGTTTTACAGCGCTGTAGCAAGGTTTGAGACCACCTATGAACTGTAAGTCTTCAACTATGGAAAGAACCTAAGTCAAGAACATTTATATTAAAGAATTTATTTGCAATATACAAAAAGAATACATTCCTTCTATTATATCAAGGCATAAGTTATTTTTTTGTAATTAAACAGGAACTACATTTTTATTCTATTCCTGGACTAAATAATCTTTTCTTCTGGAACATGGTGTTGATCACAGTACTCCTGAATTCCTGCAAAGACAGGGATAGAGTAATATAAATAATATTTCAGTTGCACTTCACAAGTTAATTACTGCTGCCTTACTCTGTTCCCTGGTTAATACAAACACCACTAGCTAGGCCTTTGTCACAGTGAAAATGGCTTTAGGAATTTCCCAGCCATTGTATTTTTTCCAATTGCCCATCCCTGGCTCTTCAGGTAGCTTTTGTATGGGGTTTTGTGCCATTACAGTTAGAAGTGGAGGCAATACTTTGCCAGCTGTGTCACACTCAGCCGCAACAGGCCTGCTCAAGAATCCTGGGATGTTTCTGTGAGGGCAAGTACACGCACATCTTTTCTGAAAACTAAACTAATGACTGAAGCCAAATGTTGAAACCAGTTATTAAATACAGTTTTGTTTCTGCTTGAGAAGCCTGTTGTAACTGATGACCAGAAATGTGAATTAGTATTTGCATCTATTACTTTCATAACTACTACACATGTCTATTGTTGTTATTATTTGGGGCAAACCGACATAATTCTGCTTAACACAGATATTTATTGCGGAAGTGCTCAGAGCTGGGAGGACTCATTCAACATAGTGATTTTCAGACTTACTCTGAATGATGTTCCTGTACGATGATGTAGCTGGAGACTCAGGTGTTTCAGACAAGAAAGACTGGCCTTTGTCACAACATTTTCCTTGAAGGACAGGGAAAAGCACAAAAGCAAAGCAATGGGAAAAGATGAAGTTTATTTTGCCCTTTATTCCGATACCAGTTATCTCTCTCCAAAGGGCCACCTGCATATCTTCCTTATGTCAGTAATATAACTGAGAACTACAGCTTACAGTTCTACGAAGGAATACTATCAGCAGGAACCTTCACTCATTAGTCTGGAAGTATTGACATGTTCCTGGATGTCATTAAATCAAGTATTAATTGGTAACAGCTAGTGGGCAAGGAACCAAGCCTTCCCACTCTCCACAAGGGAACCTGGGTGGTTCCAGGAACTATGAAGTTAAAGCACTAGTTTTAACACTTAACACCCACAAGATACTATTCTTTATAGTGGTGTTGATTTTATTCAGTCTGCACTTCCAGGTGATGAAACCAAAGAGAAAACCATGTTGTTCTTCAGATATGATTATAATGCTGAAAAGATGCATAATCTGATCTTAAACAAGATTACATTTCAGGCTAAGGGAGTTATCTGAGCACTTTCCCCTTTCACACCACACTGCTGCAGTTCCAGGAACTTCTGACTGAAAAAAAAAAATAAAAAAAAAAAAAATAAAATGCCCTAGCTAAAAGGGAATATTTACCTAAGACAAAATATCTCATGTTCTAATTTATCAGTGTCCAATTCAGGGTCTTCCAGTAACAATGTCAGTAATGGAGAAAAAACTTGTTTTAAGCATAGTGCACTACAGAAGCTTTACCTATTCGAGGATCTAGAGGCACTTTACCCAGGAGGGAAACATTTAAATTCTGACACATCTTCTCTGCACCTCCAGTAGTCGGGGGAAAGATCTGAGACTCTTTCTGGGATAACATGAAAACCAGAGTTAGATACTGCAATTTTTGAGAGCAAGCTGCGTTTGGAGCCATGTTTTATATACAAACAACGCCAAGGTAAAACCCATTGTAGCATGCAGGCAGCCTTACCTTACACTTTGGACATACAAAGCCACTCATGTTTTCCACAACACCTATGATTGGCAGTTTCACTTTATGGCAGAAGTTGATCTCCTTCCGAACATCCTGAAGCGCTACTTCCTGCAACCATTGGAAAACACTGCTATTGTGACTGTAAAATTTGGATGCTGAACCCACACTGAGTTACATCCCTAGAGCATTTTTAAGGGAAGTTTATGATGAATTATTACAGTTCTTTTTGTATTTTGAACACCATGAACCTCTTATGTGCTCCAGCAACAATTCTAAACATAGCAGTAGAACAGGTTCAACAGTTCTAGCCCACTGAATGTGGTTCTGTTTTGAAATCTGACTGGACTCTAGCAGAGATTCAGCCACGTTCATCTTCTGTATTAATCTCATATCTTTAGCTCTTGAAAGGTAACTTTCTCACATTTTCAGTTTACAGGAAGACCCCTGGGATTCTCAGTAGAGCAGGCGAGGACAAGAACCACCAAATTCAATTGGAAATAGTTTATCATCCCCTCAGACTTTTCAGATGTATGTATGACCTCTTTCAGTTCTCCTGCTCCCCTCTCCTTCCCTCACCACCTATCCAGTATTGCCCTCACCACTTCACTTCCTTCACATTTTATTCTTTCAGCTGTTGTGGAAATGCTATATGTCTTTTGCTACTTCGATCTCCTCTTCCTTGCCAAACCAAGCACTAAAACATGCTTGCTGACTTTCAGCTCTCCAGGGGCTGACTTCTCTTTTAAAAATGCACATCATAATGTTACCTACTGGAGGCAACAGGCTACTTCATGTGGTGTCAAACAGTGCACATCTTAGCACTTAAAAACTATACTTCTCCCTGATTCCTGAGCACTAGGCCATTGGTGAGCAGATTACAGATTGAGCAAGATCAGAGTTCGCATCGTCAAAGAACGAAGCAAAATCCTGCCTTTCCTTCACACACAAACCAACAGCTTTTGCCTGTGAAATGCCTAGTGATTTAGTGACCTGCTCAGATCCTCCCTTTCCCCCAAGACACCCATAGCTCACAAACTGGACAGCTGTAGGACAAACCAGGAATGACAACTCTCTTTGGCTCTGCACCATCATTTCTTTGCAGTCTGTCTCTAACCCAAGGATCAGCTGTAACTGCCACGAGACTTCCACCAACAGAAACCAAGTTCTCCTACCTGAGGGGTAGTGATTATAACAGCCCCATCGACATGCGTTGCACTGAGGTACTGCACAATAGACAGATGTTCATCTGATGTTCCTGGAGGTGTATCTACAATCAGGTAGTCGACTTCACCCCAGTCCACGTCACGAAGAAATTGTTTGATCAACCCTAAAAGAAAGGATAAAAAAATGTGGAAGAGAAAAAAATCTCCCTGTAGTTACAATTTTAGAGTCTTTTTCAACTTTTACAGTCCAGGTCTGCAGATTCTGCTGACTTGTCAACTTAACTACAGGAATGCTTATTTTGCTAAGGCTTCTGAGAAGCCTGTAGTGACAGAAGAAGGTGAATGGCTTTAACCTGACAGAGAGGAGATTGAGATGAGACCTTAAGCAGAAGTTCTTCCCTGGGAGAGTTGTGAGGCGCTGACACAGGTCCCCAGAGAAGCTGTGGCTTCCCCATCCCTGGCAGTGCTCAAGGCCAAGTTGGATGGGTCTTGGAGCAACTTGGTCTAGTAGAGGGTATGCCTGTCCATGGACAGGATGGATCCAGTTGGAACTGGATGAGCTTTAAGGTCTTTTCCAACCCAAACTGATCTGTGATTCTATAATTTACAAAAATACAGTGCCCGACTTTCATCAAATGAATGTTCAACTAAAGAAAATAAATAACCATTTACTCATTTTTCCTACAGCTTACCATACTATTTATGTTCCTAATTAAATGTGCTTATGACATGAAATCTTTCAAGTACATAAATTACCGTTAAAACCACTTGATACATACCATTCTTTTTGGGTCCTCTCCAAATGACAGCATCATCAGGACTACTGAGCAAGAACCCCACTGACATGACACCCAAGTTTTCTTCAACATACTTAGGAGAAGTAGAGACACTCAGTTAGAACATATAGAACAGTAAAGACAGACTAGGGAAACGAAGTCTGAAAACAGACCTTGTAGAAAAAGCAGCTGGGGAGGGGAGCCATGAAGAAAATAAAGGCAGAGAACCTACACGTTTGATCAAAGGGCATTAGAAACTACACCTTCTGCAAAATGCTGACCAGCTACATTCACAGACTGAAAAAATCCAGTCGCAGTAACACTTACAGTGGTATTTAACAGCATACACACAGTAGTCATAGTATAGTAAGAAATTCAGTAAACAAGAGATACTTACAATCATAAACTATTCAATAAATATAGTATTATTAAGAAATTAAACATTGATTTATATATATAGCCTATAAGTTCTATAGGGTCTGGGAATTTATGTCATTAGAAAAAGAATCAACAGCAGCACCCCAAGTAACCCCACCTCATTAGTTTCCCCCCTAGCAGGCAGTGCCCAACCCAAACAAACCCAATAGCCTCTCTGCAAGGGTTGCCCCAACTCACCACTGGAGACCAGCCAGATCCGCTCTGATGAACCTGAAAAAGGACAAGAGCCATCAAGTGATGTTGCAAATGAATACAGATGTCACATAGAACATGTAAAGCGCTGCCCTGACAATAGGTACAGTGATGCCTGTGCTGCAGCAGCTGAGCTAAGAGCTGCAGGAAAGCCAGACCTCCATTAGCAAGTGAATAACAACTGTTCAACCCACCTGCAAGAAGTTTACCCATGACTTTATAGATTGATATAAAATATTTTAGGGCTGATCATGCTGACATCACTTAAGTTCTATGTAGCCATGAACATATGGCCAATATACAGCAAAAGTTGGCTTGCAGAGCTGGTCATCCTGAGACAACTCTTCTACAGACTACATCATGCTGAACTTGTCCATCTTGCCTGTAATTCCTTGCCCACTGCCACATCTGCTTCCCAATAAACTGTCCTTTTAGAAGTTTAAATAAACCCTACAAGACCCTAAAATGTTAAAGAAAAAATGGGCAGACATCCTTTAATCAACACGTTTTAGCGTTCACTTACTTGTTCTCCTTCCAG
>JANHGB010068148.1:12813-46229 GCA_026283785.1 Coracopsis vasa
GCAGCCGGTTCACCAAGGCCCTTTCGCTCTACCCGCTCCTGCTGCCGTCCTAGGGCGCGGCTGCGCCCACCGTACCCGGCCCTGTCGCTGGGCAGTACGGGAATCCAGTGAGTCGTGACCGGTAGCAACAGTTCTGTGAAGCGGCATTGGCGTCTCCCCGCTGGCACCGCACCGGGCAGATGCGTAACGGCAGCGGCACGGCCCCGCCGCCGCCCCGGCACCGGGGACGCCGCCCGCCACGGACCGGGGCCAGGCGGGGAACCGGTTACAGCCCGACACTCGGGAGTTCTGTACTCCGGAGCCCTGCACCGTAGCTTCTGAACGGCTCTATCTCTACACCCTGCTGGCAGGCAGTTCCTGTTCACCTCATGGGCACATCCATTTGGAAGATACCTATCTTAGCTTGGCCATTCACCCTCTGAGCAATCAGTCACTGTGTTTTGTACATGAAAATGAAATAAATTTCTAATAAATTGATTTTCCAAACCAAGGAAGTGTGCAGCAGCTTGTGCTGTCACCTGGACCTTGTCAGTGGCCACTGTGTCCCCTTCTGCCTCTTCCACAGCCCTCTTCTCCATTCCTAACATTGTAGCCTAAAAACCAAACTCCAGATCCTGAACCTGCACAGTTATTCCTTGCACTCTTCTTCACCCAGCACAATCTGACTATTCTCACTAAAACCTGTGTATGGAAACGGCAGCTGCAGAACTGGATCACCTGGAGAGACCAGCTGAGAACCCCCACTGAAGATGGACGCCTCACCAACACCCAGCGAAAGGCAGTTCCTGCCTCAAAATGCTTCCAACCTATGGAGAAATGAGCACTATATCACAGAACCATATTTAGCCTTATGAGGAGGAGAATGTGTTTCCGTGATCTTTGACAATCTTTTTACCTGCCCTTCAATTCCCCACTATGTGTGTGAAGTTCTCGCAACACTGTTAGGATTGAACCAGTGCAGAGTCCTAGCCGCCGGAGGTGCAGCAGCAGCAGCCATCTGAATGGTTCTTACAGGAGTAAAGCTCCAGTGTTCAGCACATGGTGCTCAATAATGTCACCACTCTGTGTTAGAGCAATGCACACAACACACTCCTTGCGAGGAGTTGTCTGTTTTCCTCCTAGGAGTGTGTATGACAGGCAGGAGCCTGGTGAATTCCAGTTTAAAACCCGTGGATGGGAGCTGAAGCTGGAGAGAGGGGCAGGTTGTGGGGCTGGGTGTGGGACTGTCAGTGAACCAGCACGCTCCCTGCTCACAAAGCCGCTGTCTGCTCTTTGTTGGAGGGACAGAAATCTGTGATTCCAGGTACATACATATTTTATTTACCCAGGTTGAAAGAAAGGTGCACAAGCTGCTTCATAGTTATATATCTGGAGAAGAAGAAACAAGTGCAATTGTTTTGTGTTTAACTTAGAAGAAATCTGTGCTGATGTAAGGACTCTTATGTTCAAATTTCTTGGTACAGAAGATGGTCACAATGCAATTTTAGAGCACTGGATTTCAGAAAGAGGGTTTTTTTTGCCAGGAAGGCCAGGAGGCTGAAAGGAAAAATTGGAAAAGTTATCTGAGAAGTTACTCAACATTCTAAACTGGAAAAAAGTCATCATCAGAGGAAGGTCTCGTCCATCTATTATACTTTTTATGAAAGGTGAATCTAGTGGAGGGGATAAACAAAGCCCAAGAGAAGTATACTTTTTTTTGGACAATCTGGACCAAATCATCTGAGATCACTAAGTCCTAAGAGATGACTTGCAGAGGCTGTGTTTTGTCTCCACTGCTGCCTTCCCTGCAGCCACCAACTGATAGACAGGAGCCACTGTGCAGCAAACCTTTGATTTCATTTTGCTGGGAGAGGAGGGACAAGTGGAGCCCTGCTGGAGAGCCAGAACCCATGGAATGGCCCTGGGGGCCCGGTGCACCTGTGCTGTGTCACAAGGCCCGTGCAGTTCTGGAAGCCCCAGGGGTGCCTAGAGCAACCTGGGATGCTGGACAGCCTGCAGTGGCTGCCTGAGTCCAGGGCAGCATGGAGTTCCTGGGGACCACTCAGCTAGCCAGCTACTGTGGCCCCAAGAAAAGCTGCCTGCTCCCAGATATAGCTCCCACCACCACCACCAAGGACACCTACCAGGCCTACTACCTTCCAGGCTACCGTCACCTGAGCACGTGGCGGCCTGGCCTGTTCCACAAGGTGGTTTCTGTCCCTCCCAATGATGACAACGGCCAATTTAGTCCCAGTGGGCGGCCGCCCACCATCCTGCCTGAGTTGCGCTCCAGCCTGCATGCCCGCTACAGCACTCGTGACTGGCACCATGCTAACATGGTCCAGTTAAAAGGCTCCGAAGTCTCCAGGTACTGTGCTGGTAGAATGAACATGGATTCAGCGAGACTGATGCAAGACAAGGATCAACTGACTTACCAGATGCAAGAGGACACCCGAAGAAATCTGGTAGAGAGGATCTCCAACATTGATTACTGGCGATCTGAGCTCATGTATGAGCTAGAGTGTCTGCTGAAAGAGAACCAAGCCTTGGAAACAACAAAGAAGCGTCTGGAATGTGCTGTGGATGAACTGCAAGGACCACTGAAGGTAGGTCTGACATTCCTAGTTATCGCCTGACTGCAGAATGAAAACTGCTTTATCTCTGTTGAATACTAGTTTGACTTTTACTGTTAGCATCAAGACAGATTTTGGTGAAACATGCTCAGCAAGAAAGAAACTTGGCCACCATGGGCTTTATATATAAAAGTCAACACAGGAACCTTGTCAAGCCATTTCTATGCTCTCTTTGCCTTCCTTTCTGCTTGAGGCTCCAAGAGGGTGAGTCTCCTTCAGACACTGGCCAGTCAGCTCAGTACATTACAGCAGAGTAGAAAATGGCCCTGTAAGCTGCAATATCCCAATATTCTTAATTAGCTCTGAATTTTCTGCTCTTACTTGGTGAAAATAGCATTTTCACCCTAGAGAGCATATAATTTGTGTTACCTTTTGCAGTTCTCTAGAATCTTAAAGGCAAATTAATTGCAACAGAAAAAAACACAGTCAGTGAACGATGCTACCAATAACTAGAGTCAAAGTTCTCTCATAAACATCTGGAATACTGCTGATGGAGACATGTCTATTGTGTTTCTAGGCAAGTGCAAATATAAAACCAAAATTCGGTATTCAACATTGACTTGTTTAGTTGTCTTTATCTGTACTGACTCAGAGTGTTGGGCTGAGGATGCTTTCTATGCAGGGAACATTTTCTGCTGAAATGCTTTGTGCCAGCTAACGCTGTTTCATTTATTAGTATGGTTCTAAACAAGTGCATGGGACCTGCGGCAGGTTAACTGAATTCTCTATTGCCTGGTTATGCAGTCATTCTCTTGTACAGGTATGCAACTTCCAAAGTGTGACATTGGGTAAAGCAGGATGAGGGGAGATGAGATGAAAGGATTTTTGCCCACAACCAGAAGTGGTGGTTTTGACAGCAGTCACAACAAAGCTCAGTCATGTTGAGGTGTAGGCCTTGCTGCACATTAATAAGCAGCTTATCAAATGGCAGCTATGATGGCAGCTAATCCTTAAAAGTGTGTATTGACAGCTTAAGTAGGAAAGAGCCACTAAGATGGATCATTTGAGCGACCTCCTATTCTGTTCCACCCTTAAGAGATGGTCTTTACTTGAGATGTCAGCTCAGTGGCCCCTGCAAGCAAGGTACAAGATTTCACTCCACAATGCAATATTGAGCCTACTCC
Organism: Coracopsis vasa; assembly: GCA_026283785.1. Lineage (NCBI taxonomy): Eukaryota > Metazoa > Chordata > Aves > Psittaciformes > Psittacidae > Coracopsis > Coracopsis vasa. The sequence goes on from JANHGB010068148.1 coordinate 16,550, forward strand.
AAATGTTCTTTGCTTGCAGATAGCCCTAGAATGCTTGTACCACCGTGAGAAGAGAAAGGGTATAGACTTAGTTCATGATGACGTGGAAAAGAACCTCATAAAGGTAAGATCAGACTCACTAATTTATTTTTCCAACTGTGGAAGTAACTAAAATCCAACCAAATATTTATCAAGGTAAAAGCATTGTGATAATTTCTTCCTTTCGTTCAATTCGAAGACTGGGGAGGGAGAAGAGGAAGAAATTTGGTAAAACTATACCTACTGGGGATGGTTAATGTTCTGTTCATCCTTCCGGGAGCAAAAGGAACAGCCCAGCATTCTATGAGGTCTTGTCCAGTTCTGTCTTCCCTGATCCTATAAAAAACAAGGTAGAAACATTACTCAAGATTGTTTTCTGGACCATGGTCTATAAAATCGCAGAAATTCTTTGGTCTTACAATATAAAATGCTGTTTTACTGCCTTGAGATATATATATATATATATATAGTGTTACTGAACAAAGAAAATGAGATGGATAGTAGTGATTGCTTTTAAATAAGAAAAAAAATCACATAACATTTTGCTAGCATATTTCAAAGAAGTTATACTGGATGCGTGTGAGAGCAAAAATAATAGAAAAGAACATTATGGGACAGTGGCATTTCTTCAAGCACTCTTCTGGATACAGAAGAATGAGCATATCACTGGGATAACTGAGATGCATCTGCTGAGCCTACAACCTGCAACTTGGACTTTTAGTTTTAATGAAGAAGCAAGGGTTAATATACATTAGCTTAAGTATTTCAGCACTTAATTTAGCCTGGGAATTCAAGGTAAGATAAAATACTGCTAGATGTTTCTCATGAACAGATGAAAATCCTTTTGTTTCAAAATGAAAAATAAAGGCTGCTTGCCGGATCTCCCCAGGTGCTCCTGTGACCAGTGGAGTGAGCTAGACAGTGACAAGAAAGGGCAACAGAGGCTTAGTTTGTAATAACAGGAAAGCCGGTTCCTAAAGTTACTGTCACTCCTACACATACTGTGCAAGTACAGAAACAGAGCCTGCAGTTTTAAATCTGGGCTGTCTTAATGACTTCCAAATAAAAAAACCCACTTTATTCCCCATTTCAAAACTCACAAAACTGTACACACTTAGTGAAAGGATATGTCGGGCTAAAGCGGAGTTTTTTAAAAGGAAAGAGGCTGGAACACCATAATGTCATTTGAGGGACCATAATTACCATGTTTGCAGTTTTCATATTGAGTACTTTATATTCATTTTAAGCTGAGTGGAACCAGGCTTTGAGTTTCTTCAACTAATACTTATAGTTTCGAAGAATATGACAATATACTTCCTCAGGGAGCCTGAAATTAGATTTTCAATCTACTCCACTATTAGCAAAAGATTTGTATTGTTCTAGGAAAATGCAGAAGCAGTTAGAGGGGGTAGTTTAATGGATTAAGGTTCCTATTTCAAGTATCTTCATTATACTCAAACCAAGAAAAATTTGACTTTATTAGAATGACTCCATGCAATAAAATCTACTAACATGTTTGATAGAATATAAAAAGCCATACAAAACCAAGTCAAAAGATACAATTTTGTAGCAGTAAGGAAGAGAGGGACCAAAACACATCCTTTCTTGACTTACACTACGTGTGAGGTGCAAGATGGTTGCAACATCTAGAATGCAGAATAAAAAGGGTACATTCACCAAGACAAAGGAAGTTTGATGAAAGCAGTGATACTGTATTTTCCACTGTAGGAAATTGATGTATTCAAGGAATGCCAAGAAATACTGAAAAAACTTGCACAGAAAATCGGTCAACAGCTGTGGTAAGGCTTTACATTTAATTCCTGTTTTAAAGATAGGAAAGCTGAAATCAGTGTGGGCTAGTACCTAATGAGAGACTGGAGACAGCAAAGGCAAAGCAGAAAGTTGACCTGTTAGATGCTCATTGCCCTCTGCTTTTAATCATCAGTGATAGAATTTATATGTTGAAATGCAGAAGAGTAATACTATTTAAAGATGACTAGGACTCAATTTTTCAAGCCACATTTAATCTGAAATCCTTTATTAAAATTAGGGACTACAAAATTATAACTTCATTGTGCCATTGTTGCTATGGTGCACACTGGAGTGAAATTCGAAAGGATTATTTTTTTTTAATTACCAAACTAAATTCAAAGCAAATTTATTATTGACAACAGAAACAAGAATCTAAGCACATCCTAAGATATGAGAGGAGTTATGGAATGGAGTTAAATTATTTTTATATATGTTTTTGTTATCGGAGGCTTTGGAATGTATTTTATTTCTTTGAGACTACACAAATATTCTAGTAAATGCAAATTATATTTAAGTCTTTTCATTTAATGAGGTAAAGCTGTTACGATAAATTGCTCTGTTAACTACACAGAACTGACACAAATCTTAAAAGTCATGCTTATGTGACATGATTCTCAAAAGAAACAGTTCAAGTACGCACAGGCAAGGAAGATCAAATTGTACTGTTCTTCGTTAGTACATTAGAGGAGAGGAAGGCACAAGTAGATTTTATAAACAATTGCTCTAATTAATGACACTGGGGACTTGCATGGGTCATGATAGATGCATTTCTGCATAGTTCATCCCACTATGGTAACATATTTGCTGTATGATCAGATGAAAGCTAAGCATGTATTTGGTGGCATGAACTGTGTGTATCTCTCCAGGCTGGCATTTCTGGTTCCCTTTGATTCAGTTCTGTCACCACATCAGGAGACTGATAGCAATGCCAACTGACAAGTGCAGCACGGAAACAGCAATGTTTATAAGAATGTCACTGTGTCTGCTGTCTTCCTGATGCCCTGGAAAGCAAGATTTTGAGTCTATCTTTATCCACAACACTCTCATTCTAGCCAGGGTCTGCCAGGCCTTGCCCGTTTTTGGAAGAGCCAAGGAGGAATAAGTTACTCCAAAAATTCTTGTGGGTAAGAAGGCAGAGATGGAGCAATGTATTTCCCTCCTTGTGATCAAGATGAGCAGAAATATTTAAACAGATCTTCCAGTGACACACAATTTGAATCATGCTAAGTGAATGTCTCCCCAGACCAGGAGAGATGGGAAACCATAACTCTGGACTGCCCTTTTCTTTCTCCCTTACGGCTGTGCTGGTGTGAAGGTTATTATTGAAAACCTCCTCCCTTTTGCTCTCTGAGGCTTTCCTTCCTGGCACACAACAACTACATGTTGTTTTTCACCCTTGTGGTTGTCTGTCATCAAAATGACAAACGTTATTAAATTCGATGTGTTAAATACAATTCTTTGAGGAATACTTGGTAGGGGCTAGAAGAGGTGAATGGTACAGCAGCTCCCTCTAGCCACAATACAGCACCAAGCGTTTTCAAGGCACTGTAAACGGCAACAAACTATAAATTGAAATATTGTAGGAAGCTAATGAAAGCAATTATCTGTTTAGCACAACAGCATTAAAGGTGGTTCAGATTAAGTTAAGCTTTTTGCCTTTCACAGCATCAACAGAGATGCACAGCATGCCCTGGAGCATGATCTTTCTGACAAGAACTCAGCTCATTTTATTGATGAGAAATGCTTTAACCTGAGGAACACATCAGACAGCATCAGCTTTTACTATGGAGTGGAAAAAGCAGATAAGACGTGAGTATCAGTGACTGTTGTAGCCTTCCTCCTCATCAGTCCTGAGAGGGACATTTTACAAGGGCCTGTAGTGACAGGACAAGGGGAATGGCTTTAGTGAAATAGAACAGATTTAGATTAGACATTAGGAAGAAGTTTTTCCCTGTGAAGGTGGTGAGGCCCTGGCACAGGTTGCCCAGAGAAGCTGTGGCTGCCCCATCCCTGGCAGTCTTCAAGGCCAGGTTGGATGGGTGTTGGAGCAACCTGCTGTAGTGGAAGATGTCCCTTCCCATGGCAAGGGGTTGGAACTGGATGAGGTTTAATGTCCCTTGGTATTCTGGTATTCTATGATTCTCTTTCCATGCTCCATGCTTTAAGTAGGAGCCTGATTGCAGCACAAGTGTAAGCTTTATCTTTGAGAAGTGATTTAGAAAGAAGTGGCTTCTCTCTCTGTATGGCCCTGTTTTATCTTGGTGTGAAACCCTTCATCATCTTCAATTATTCCCTGCCTCCTAATGGCTGCCATTGTCAGAGGCCAGGCAGAAGCTGGCAGCCTGCAGCACCTACAGCACTGATGTGGGATGAACTGTAGTTTTCAGCAAGGACCACTGTTCACAACCATTGCAGCTGACTCCTTGCCCTCAAAGTCCTTTGTGCAGGGGGCTCCCTCTGGTTTTGATTTAAGCTGTTTGGTGGCCTTCAGGTTTCAAAACAACATCAAATAAAAATTTAGCTAAGGTGTGCAGTTGTGCGCAATGCGGTAAACAGCATTCAAGCACACACAAAGGCCCATATATGCTTTCTACAAAAGTAGCTTGGGTTATTTGGAAATGAGTTCATCAAGCTATACTGAGATACATATTAAACAGGATGATCAAAAAGATTTGGTACAGCTTTAGCAGCACGGAGTGAATTAAAATTACTGAATTAAAATGTCCCAATTGTATGCAGTTTTAGAAGTGTTTAGTATGAGTGGCTTCATCAAAACCTGCATCCAATCAAAAAGCAACAGCAGAAGACAAGCAGCTTGCAATAGAGGGCAGTGTTTTTGTGCTAATGACTTGTTAGTTCCCTTCTCACTCTCTAACATGGCAGTATCTGAAAGGTGAGTGTGATTCGCAATCTCAAATTATAATGATTCTGTCTTATTGGATGGAGAAAAAAACCACCCCAGTATTATTTGTTTACTTATGTTCTGCTTTTCATTAAAAGCTCACTTCATGCACTCCTGAAATTAGAGCATATCCGAAGGAAACTTGGCAGGCGTTCTGCTGACTCTAGTAACACCACCTACTTTTAGGATTAGCCATGAATAAAATTATTCTTGTCAGCTCTAGTAGAAAGCAGATTCATGTGGATAAGTTTCACAGCCTCCTCCTTTCTCACCAACCATTATCCAAAGAAATGCCATTTTTCATTAACATTTTCCTGAAACCACTTGGCAGCCTGAGCCCTACCTGCAGCACTCCAGAGCAGAGCAGGTGTTTTCTGCCTCAGCAGAGCCAGCCGGATAAATTACAGTCTGAAAAAGCAATGTTGGAGAACAGATTAAGTACTAAGTACTTCAGAAAGTCATCATGAAAACCTACTTGGAAATCTAATTCTTTGCTGAGAAAATGAATATAATTCATCAGGCCATGGAGGGGAAAAAAATTACACAAAACCAAATACCCTGCAGAAAGTACACTGAGATTGTCTAGATCAGTAGCTGTAAGCACTGTCAGCTCAGGTTTACTACACTGATTTATGTATTTTACCACAATACCAGATAGGCAACTGCCTAAAATGTGTAGCTCTAGAATTCCAGACCTTTTAGGAAGAAGTATTTCAGTTTGGAGAGCAAAGAAAAACTGAAGAATAAAAAAAGACCAGTGAGAAAACAAGCACTGACAAAATTAGTGTGTTTTTTTCGCTTCCCTTAATATTTACTCTCAGTGTTCAATTAAAATCTAGAGTAAATGCGAAACACACAAACTAGTGACCTATCCCTGCAGAGTTTAACATACTGGCATAATTCTTAGAAGACAGGTTTGTGAGCAGACAGAAGTCTCAACACAGACTGAAGTTCGCTTCAGCCTTTCAATTTGGCAAGTAGAATCTGTACCTTTTTATAAAATACCCTAAATATATCTGGGTGAAGAGAGCAGTGATCTAGTAGGTTGAGCAATGCATCAAAAAAGTGGTGAATTTGACACCAAACAGAGTAGCTTCTGCTGCATCAGCAGTTTTCAAGCCAGGGGCTCAGGCTGCAAGTTCAAAGCCGTGCAGACTCCTGGTTTGGAAAGATATGAGTCTGGGATTTATGTTCAACTGATCATGAAAATGATGGCCATCTTTGAGGCTTGGACATGAAGCCAAGCATCCCAAAGTTTGTTCACGTGCAGGACATTGCAGCAAGAGTGTTCATAGGTGACACTTTGCAATGCATGAGCCCTGTATTCAGTCTTTAGATTTAGATTTATAGGCTTTGCTATAGTAGAGCCATTTCTGTTTGTCTCATAAATATTACTAAATTTAACTGCAAGACCCTTGAAAGTTAAAGCAGAGGTGTTCATTTTAATACAAGGAGAAGTAAGAGGATGGAGACAGTTATCCAAATGACAGAGCAGGACAGTGCTGGGGCTCGGAGAAACTTGTTATTCTCCTTCCTTGTAAGTCAGTGCTTTATCCATTTTCTTGCTATTGTTCATCCTGATGAAGGCTTCTACGAAGTTGGAGCCACATGCTTTATTATGCAAGTCATACCTGAGGTAGGGCTGCTCTGATAGCAGACCAGAGCTGGCTGAAGAGCTGTTGAATGCTTCTTACTCATTTTTTCTAAGCTAGGCTGGGCTCTCATGTTCTCTCAGGGCTGGTGACACACAACTCTGCCTCCCCAAGATAACTATTTGAGTTCACAAAAGTAAGTGGTATTTGATTCTAATTTGATGGTGTGTAATGTACAAGAGATCATGCTGAATAATCTAATAATCATCAAAGCCATAAGCACTTTGAAACTTGACACAGAGAAATGAGGCAGATTTCAGGCTGAGATACAGTAGGTATGAACCCAGACCGTCACCTAGCCTATTAAAGACTGAAAAACTATTTTTAAGCCTCAATAAACAAAAGGTATGCAAGAAAAGCCCATTCTTTATACAACAGAACATAAACCTACTTATTTTGGAGTTGGTGCCAGGGCCACTAAGACCTTCAGTTAGCAGTTACAGTCTTTAAGCAAGCCATAGAAACACTGTTGAAGCAACAGCTCTCCAAAAATATTTGCTCATTCTTGCCAAATCTTTGGTTTATAGAGGAAAAAAAAAAAAAAAAAAAAAGAAAAGGTGGGTATGAAACCCATAGAATCACCTGATGCATGTGACTGCAGGGGCTGCAATGGATTAACTCTTGGTGTTATTCAGGGTAATTATCACTGAAAGAAAACAGCTCACCTAAGCTTCTATCTGTAAAATTTTCCTCGTTTTCAATTCCTTACTAGTGTTTCAGTTCCTGCAACATGGGCTAAATTCAGTGAAGACAATATCAGGTACTCTCAGCATGCCAGGGCCAACTCTGTCAAGCTGCGGGAGGATGCAGAGGTTGCACTGGAGAGGACCTCTGAGGAGATGTGGAATCAGTTCATCAATACCAACCTGGCCTTTAATAAGCGGATTGCTGAAGTAGCTGATGCAAAGAATAAACTCCAAGCACAACTGGCCAGGGTAAGATTCACAATGAAGAACCATGCAACAACTGTCCATAATCACACATTGGTTATGTTCATTCTCAGTTCACATGTTTTAAGTAGGGAAAGGTACCTTGGATGGTATTTGGTCCTATTTTACATTTATTGATGATACTCCCTGGCCATTTCCTGACACAGAAATCGCGCATTAATTGCTTTTTTTCCGAGCAATGAACTAACTTTGGAAAGTGTACAAATAAAAAGGTCCACAAACAGCAGCATGTTTTTCAGATTTAGAGGAAGAAGACTTTAAGATTTTACAGTTTCATTTGCAGCAGCAAGGGAAGAGTCCTAAACTAGCTAACATTTAAGAGTATTTATATGCAGAATGTCATTAGTCTACCTTTGACACTGAAGTTCCAAGTTTTTCTTCCCTTTTGATACATTTCCACATCTTTAGCCTGAATTTTGGCCGGAAAAAACCCTGATATTTCAGAGCAGGTCAGACAGTGAACTTTTTCAGTATTTGTTCTGCCTTTGTCTTCATATTATACAAAGCAGAAATGGCACAGAGACAGATCTATAGTAATCTCTGGCCGTTTTGCCTTTTTAGTAAGTTTTCACTGAAATAAATGACGTGTCGGAAGTGTATTAGTTGAATTTTGAAATATATTTTTTGAAGTTAACAAGAGGTACAGCCTTTGTACTGACAGATAAATTCTTGTTAAGCTAGCACAGGACTCACTGTGCTACTTTCATATGACTTCAGTCAGAGTTCAGTAAGTTCTTCCCTTAAGATTCTTTCTCTTATAGAGGAGCCTCACGTTCACTCATGTTTTTCAATGTGCATGTGGAAACAATAGAGTTTTCCTGCCATTCTATTTGCCATAAGTAGTTTAAGACATTTTCAGGTTATTTTTAGGGACTCTTAGGAAAGTGTGAAGTAGCCAGCTAAATATGTATTAAGCCACAGCACATAAATTCACATTTTCTCTCTCCCCTTCCCCCTGCTTGTAATGCGTGAAAGATGTTGAATGCAGGTTTTTGTGTATTTTAAACTGTATATGATCTAGCCAGCTACAGAATTTTATCCCTGAATTGGCCATCTATCCAAGTTTCTCCTGGATTTAAATCTATGAACATCTGCTTCACATTTTTCATTGACTTTTAAGTGCCTCTTTTATAAAAGAACTTGTAGCATAGGGCAGCACAGGGTGCACATACGGAATCACAAAGTACATATGAGCAGGGATTTTCCATGGAGTCCAGCTGACACTGACCTAAATTTGACAACTGGTATAGAATGGGAAACACAATATTTATGTCCCTGTACTGTCACACCATTAAATAGCAGTAATAAGCTGTCTGGAGAAACTTTAGTAATTTGTGTAAAGAGTAATTAGTTTGTACTGTATACATGGATAAAAAAAAGTATTAAATAAGACTGCACTTTAAGAACTAATGCTGCTGTTACTACTGAGCCACTAGTTAGCACATACAAAGCAGAGATACCTTACTCATCACAAACTCCATAGTAATGTAGTTATGTCAGAATAACAAAACACTGTTCTCCTTGAAAGCTCTGATCTCTACAGGCACTGGCTTACAAAGAGGAATTTCTACAGGATAGACTAGTGACCTGCAGGCAGTGCAGACTTAGTGCATAACCAAAACTTCTTTCTGACCCTAAGATGAAAAATACCTCGTTTCCATTTCTGTCCCAACTGCACAAGTCTATGATTAATTTATTATACTTGATTCTGGGATTAATCTTGGTCATAACAGTGTGAGGTTCATCCAGAATTTGGATAGCAGAACTCTGGAAATATGAGGTGCTGGAGACAGAAGCCCAGAAGCCCTAGCTAGGTATGTGACAAGGATCACAAACCAAAGACAGCATTACAGCTCCAGTATGCTTCATCATCACTGGGCTCACAGAGCATGTGGTTGTTTGGGGATGCAAATATTCTGCAAGAGTCTAATCACAGTGTTATAACTCTGGTCAGGCTCAGAGCTGCTACAGGACCAGATTTTTAGGCAGGTGAACAGAAAATACAGTGTAGGCAATTCAGTGTAGAAGAGGGTGGTATGTTGTCTTCAGCATACCTCCAGAAACACTTGAATTATGCCAAGAGACATTACGGTAAAGATATTTTACATCTGGTGTAAAAGTATACAAATCTTCAGGAAAAGAAGGAAAACCTTTAATCAAGGTGCCAGCCCCTCATTAATATGTTTGCATCTCTGTTCCATGAAGTTAATATTAATATAAATAGTTACTTTGGCTCCAATCTCCTGGAAATAACCAATAGCGCAGGATGTTTATGTACATCAGCTCTGGGAATCAGTCAGACCAGACAGCAAGTGACATGTTTGCATAGTCCAGTATTTATACCATACCTCAATAGCAGATTATCCCTGCCAGCTCCAACACCTGTACCATGCTCAGCAGTGTTTCTGTGCCCAGAGGCAGAATGCCCAGCACCACCCTTCCTGCAGGTCTTGCTGTTCCACCACCCGAGAGCACAGGGATCAGAAAGAGACTTAAAAAACAGGTACATGTTTAGTAAAAAACATTAAAAAATAGCAGTGCACTCCAACAAATGAGTTGCAGTGATTCTAAGAGTATTTCTATGCTTAACCTATACCTGAATATTGACTTTTAGTCAATAACTGAAGAGCCTGCAGTATCTTGTTTCAGTAAGTTACTCCATCTCTTAAATAAGTTACTCCCTGAGAGTCTCCATCTTTCACACATTTCTCTTAAATTTATTTATACATTTAAGGAAAAAAACCTTTCCTGTCTTACGAACTCTTATGTTTATATAGTGGTTAGAGTAATTGAATACGTCTTACTTACGCAGCTCTCTTCTTATTCAAGGGATAAACCTATTTAATTTCACAACTTGCATAAAATATAGAATAAAAGCCAGGAAAACTTCTGTGGCAATAAAACCAGAAACTGCCCACCAGCCTCTGCAATAGTTTTCAAACTCTTTATCTGAGTTGTTCTGAACACATCCCTCCTACTGCTGTTGGGAAGGACAGAGCCTGTTCCTATGAAAAGAAACACAAACGGACTGAAATCTGATGGAGGTGCCCGTATAAGAAGCCTGTAGGAGGGGTGCAGCAATGCTGTGAGCTGCAGGAAGGATATGTGTATAACAGGGGGAGTACTTCCCCCTGGCACTTGCCCCATAAAGGCTTTCATCTCAGACCGCAGTGTATCCTCACATGACTTTTTTTAACTCAGTTTTGTTGATTGCTTTTTTTCCCTTATGCCTTAAAATTTCAATTATTTAGAGTATTTCATGCCCATTCATGGTGGCTGGGTATACAGTTAATCTTATCATTCAATACTGGAACCTGCTTGAAAGTTAAGTTTTCAGATGATTAATGAAGACTGGCTCAGAAGTGGTTGGCAAGGTGTGGGCTGTTTGGTGTAGGTAGCTCAAACTTGCCTAGATAAACCTGTTTGAAGGAGGAAATAGTTACTTCAGCTAGGAACAGACTTTCACCTAGAAACCAGGAGAAATTACAGATGAAATCTAGGAGACTCACTTGAAGCCAAAACTAGATTTCTCTCTCCTAAAATGGTTGCTTGATCCCATGAAATCATAAAGACATGCACAGACTAACTACATCAGAGTACTCACTATGGGCATGTAGCAAAACCATGTAGGAGAAGCCTAGCTCCTCAGCATGCCATGCAGCAACGCTCCACTTCTTGGAATAGCCTGAGGGGAACATGAAATGGGGAAGGCTAGAGCTGTCATAACCCAGTAACAGCCACTGCACATCAGAATGTATTCAGGTTGTCAAGAATCCAAGAGTCTTTATTTGCAAAATAACCTTAATGTCTTCTCACACTGAGACACATAGAGCTCAGTAAAGGCAGCCTGGATGTGAGACACTGCTGTAACTGTTAGAGATGATAACTTCTTTCTGGCACAACATTCATGTGTGAGAAACTGAGGTGGTTGCTACTTTTACTGCTCCCTCCCCTGCAACCCGTTTGCAGTCAGGCAATTCATATGGGCTTGGCAGAGCAAACAGGATTCAGTTCAAGGCAGCAGTGCTCATAAGTATTTATAAAATTGTTCCTTGTTCTCAGATAAGACTGTCTTGCAGAAAACAGAGATGGACATCTGCAGCAGCTTTTCTAGAAAGGAAGCATTTTCAGGCTCTGAGGAGTCACAAGAGGAATATATTTCATTGACTCTGAAGTCAGGGCAAATTTAGCTTACTGTGACTGGGTTGAGATTTCATTAGTGACTAGAAAGAATTTCATTCCTGACAAGAAACAGAATTGCCGAGCAGCTGTATGAGCCATAGCTGTTTCGCTCTAGCACCATCTTTTTCTAGAGACATCTCTCTGTTAAAGGGATGTATACCCTCTTCTTAGATGAGAACTTGGACAAAACAGATCACTCCCAAGGCCCATACTGCCTGTTTCATTGTTATTTTGACTAGGTTTAGCAAAAACACATTAATGACATGGTAATTTATTTTGTTCTCCTACATGATGATGCACTCTAAAATTGCTGGTCCTGCAGCATCTGAAAGCGTGATACAGTGTAAACTGTAGAAGAAACATAACAGAACTCTTGAGGCTTATTCTTGTTCCTCAGTAGTTAAAAGTGGAGCAAGACAGTATGCAGCGAGTTAAGCATCTTCTTGTGTATAGTTACGGCTTCCTCTGTTATTTTGAAAACATTTTAGAAAATCCAGGCCAAGTTAAATGATCCCATGGTTTTACTTTTAATAAAGCTGGTTTAGATGGAATGGGTTGTCCAAGGAAATTGTGAATGCTCCATCCCTGGCCATGTACAAGGCCAGGTTGGATGGAGTCTTTGGTGACATGGGTTAGTGTGAGATGTCCCTGCCCATGGCAGGAGGGTTGGAACTGGATGATTTTAAGGTCCTTTCCAATCCAAACCATTCTATGATTCTATCATTCTATGAAATAAACATCTTGTACATTTTTAGGACACACAGAAAAGTTAAATAGAAAGTGATTCCATATAAATGTGAAATTGATTTGATTTTTTTCAGAGATTAAAGTAAAAAAAAATGCATACTGGAATTCAGTGGAAGGAGGATTTTTATATGATTGTAAATTGTTATACTTAACCTTTTGGTTAAGGCAGGCCCAGAGTTCCTGGATCTTCTGTTTCAACCTATGTGGATCAGAGCAGTCTCTGTTAGGACACAGATTAAACATCCAGATGTATATTTAAAACCTTTGTTTTAAAAGTATGGTATTGACATTCTGATATTTTCCTCTTTTACTATATATATAATCCAAAGATTGCAAGATATCCTAATTTTACTTTGAAATAATGTGGTCATATCCCCTAAAATTAATTGTGAAATCAGTCATAATTACACCATTTATTTAATTACATGTGATAAACTCAACAAATATAACTTTTACAAAATAATTTGGATGAAATATGGAAATGTAGATGAAAAAAGTTTAAAGAAACTGAGAGGGAAATATTAAATTAATATAAATTTACAAAATGAAGAGGCTCAGGAATGTGCCTCCCACCATGTTACCTGGCTGCTGCTGAGCAAGCCTTGGAAACAGCAAAGCAACAAGGATAGCTGTCAGACTGTAGCCATGTTAAAAATGCTGATGTTGTACATCATGATGCGTACATGATGAAACTGTGCAACTTCAGCACCTCCTTCTCTCAGTCTATCTGCATCTAGCCTGTAGCTACCACGGCGTGAGTGAAGTGAGAAAACAGCAAGAGCACGGTTTTCTACAGGCTCTCAAGAATTTGTGCTGCAGCACAAAACTTTACTCATGTCCTGGAAGGGAAGGTTTCCGGATGGGCAGCTGCTGGAGCCAATGCCTCACCATGCTCTCCTAGGAACATGCTGCTCAGCATTTGTTGTTTTTGCTTCCTGCCTTTGGAGGTTATCCAGAAATGACGCAGACTGGTGCAACGCTGTCTGGTGATCCTCCCCACCAATCCGTTCATGCAGAGCAGATTATCTAAACCGTTTGATCCAATGTGTGGCCAGAGTGAGTAATTGAAAACTGTTTGTACAAAGCTGCTGCAACGCAGTGGAAGTGGTTCCCCTGAGGCCATTTTCTTTGTATATCTTAAATGATGACACCTTTTTCTTTAAAAAAGAAAAGTAATCTGAGAACACACAATAAACCCAAACCACATCCACTTATGCGCAGCCAAGCAAGACTTAAAGGTGGATCCATAGTTTGACATTTGAATTTTGAGTTCACAGGCAGGTTTAAACAATATTTTTTCTTAGCAAATGAATAAGGAGTTTGTTCAGTAGCATGAATCAATTCCCTTGGTTGTGCATAATGTGCCTGCAGACTACTCAGACCTTTATGAGCAGGACACCAGAGCACCAGTGAAGTTGTATGGCACGGGAGTGTAGTTACTGCACACTGTGCTGACGCAAAGTGGCATAAGGATTGGACAGAAAACTGAGTTTTCAGTGACTTTTGGATGAAAGCTCTCTTTTCATAACTAATGAACTACTGGATTCTCAATGAAGAGTAACATTTTCTATCTAGACTTCAGAGCTTGCCCTTTTCAAACATTAACATTGTGTGAATTTGCAGGCTGTGCAAGATCTGAATACGTCGAGTCATTTCTAGATACAAGACTACTCTTGTCCTGTGTCAGTTATATTTATGGGGGAAGCGCATACATGGCAGTGTTCTGAAGAGGACAACAGAGTCTCCTGCTTATGTGTCAGTAGGGGATCACCTATGTGTTTGCTGTGTGAGCAGAGAAGCCTAGCCAGGTGGTCTGTGACAACACAGCACAGTACGTCCTGTAAAGGAACGGAAACAAACCTCAGGTTTGATGATTGCCAACATTCATGCACTTGAAAAGTTAGTACTGAATTTGAAATACATGGGTTTGTAGTCTGGCAGGTGTACTTGCACTGTAGCCACATAGGAATGCATCAGAAGAAGATTTGAGAAGAGTGTGGGTTCAGAAACTCACTCTTCCAGTTCTCTCTGCTAGCTGAGCTTAATGGAAACTGCCTTTTCAAGAGACAGTTTATGCATGGACAATCTGCTCAGTGTGGTCTGTATTAGAATCAATCATTTGAAGATGCAGAAGGAAAAAACATCCAATACATAATTCTTTTACGCAAGCAGAATGAAAGAGTAAAGGGCACCTCACCATTACAGAAGCGTTGTCACATAGTACTGGGCTGGTTTGCTATAGGCAATCCTTATATAATAGGGATTTTAAGTGGCAGAGTACCAGCAGTGTTATCTAAAATACTAAAGGCTACTAAATTTCTTCCCTGGGTCCTCTTACAAATTTGTGTAGTGCTTCCATAATCTGCTGCAGTACAGTTCTGTGCCCATGCCCTTTGGTGGCTTCCTGCTTTCCTTCCATGTGTGGAATAAACACAGGGTACTTACACAGCTTTCAAATAAAGAGAGGGCAGGAAAAAAGTTTCTTGCAGAAAATATTAATTTCATCCTCTTTTCTAACCTAATTTCAGCAATTAGCACTAAGTGTAAGAGAGCTTGTAACCTAACTTCACTGAGTAGGTTGAATTGTGATATGATGAATCAAAACATGACAGAAAGCATCAGCACAGTGACTACACTGCATACTTACTGTAACATGAGCAGCATCACTCTAGGGAGCTGGTTTCAGTCATGATTCATTTCTGAGTGCTCTAGGCTGCTCAAGTTGTGCTGTTTCATTGATTTGCTCCACAAAGGTGAATCACCATTTCCAGCTGCTGCCCAAGAGAGGAAGTGTTATCACCAATAAAGCTTAAAGTCTGAACCACAAAGGTGCTACCCAGAATCTGAACTGAGAGTGGAAGTTCTGTGCTCCACCATAAGTAGAAAACAAATAACCCACTCAATCTTTTCTGAAATTGAGACATGATTTTGCCCAGTTCTTACTGGGCTGATACCTGCTGCTTTGTCTCATTGTTTTTACTTTGAATTACACTTTTTATTAAAAAGAAATAAAGCTACTTAAAACTTGCTCTAAACTGTAAGTAGAATTAAGGTAAGAGGCTGACATCCTCGCATAGCCCACTGCACGTAACAGAACTACAGCACCGTGACTTTGGCTCACTCACAAGCAGCGAGGCGTAGCATGGGAAACACGGCTGCAGGGACAGAGCTGGAACATAAACACAGGAAAGGAGGACCCTGCTGAGCATCAGGTGACCTCCAAAAGCACTGCGTATCCTTTGCCTTGCAGCCTTGGTACGTCCCCACAGGTTGCTGTTTTAGTTCACAATGAAGGTGAACAGTGGGAACAAAGGATAGGACTGACAGGCTTTAAAACTCTCCCTGACTTGCTCACCAGGAGCCTGGCTAGGAGCTGGACCTCACTTCTGTCCCTCTTAAGGAGGCTATAAACAGCAAAGTTCTGACTTCTAAGCAGCAGAAGACACAAATCCTCAGTGTTTTCAGGGAAAAAATTAAGATGTGGATGATACATAATGAAGACATTTAACTTCATTAAGTCTCTTTCCTTTGGTTTTTATCTATAGAAATAAGTACATGTAACTGGTAAAATTATAGACAATATGTAAAACGCTGTATCTAGCAATGCATTCTTGTAAGTAGTTCCTCTGCAAACACACAACTGCTGAAGTGCACTGGATTATCTAAAACACAGGTAATCCACAGCAAGTATCTAATTAAAAAGGAACCACTGCAGAATTATAGGAATTAACTATCATTAGCTTCGCTGTCTCCTATACTGTGTGCCCTTCGTAACAAACCAGAGTTTTTCCCCTGCAGTCTGTAAGCAATAAAAGCTGCTTTTTGGGTGAAGATGCTCTCAAACTAGCTCTGTGAGAGCCAACCTTGGACCCAGAGGGCTCAGAACAGTGTGGAGACCTGCCTGCAAATCAGTACAGTTAATACGCTGCTGCTCCAGGGTCCAATTCATCTATTGCAACACTGCATTGCTGTAACAGTTGAACCACTCTGGACAGTGCTAGCCAGGACATAGTTTACATTGCTCTACTATACAGCATCAACAAGCCCTTAAGAATTTGGACTGGGATGCAGGTTCCTGGCATTAACTCTGGGTTTTGTCTATAAATAACCTTTCAGCAGCAGGAACTAATGCAGTTCTCAAACCACACATATCATTGGCAAACCTGGTACAGCTTAGTGTGTAGGCAAGATCTAAATAGCAGCTTAATTTAAATCACATTATGCCATTTTTTGTGGTTGTTGAAATTCAAGGTGTACTGATTTTAGTAGAGTGGCTGACAAACTACAGTAGTTCTATTTGTTGTCTTCCATTTTAAAGCTGTCTAAAGGAAAAAAAAGGCTTGATGAACCTGTTCACCACAGTGGCTGTAATGAATCCTGATCAATGAAAGTAACAACAATCAATTGTCTGGGAAATGCTGCCTGAATATAAATATTTTCTCCGTTCTTTAAGGATGAGCAAAACTTTTCCCTTGCAACTTTGTTCATTTTTACATACAGATTACAACAAATAAGCAGCACTTACAGGATTTATAGGGATAAGATGATTATATGATGACATGCACTGCAACCAAACACTATGCTTTACTACTTCTATGGGCCTCTCCTTTATGGTGATATTGCCACCCACATCTTCTACATTTACAGAAAATAAGCCTTTAAAGAAGTTGCTCTTCCCTCTACAGCTCCCAGTGGAGTTTTCAAAACTTTGAGAGTTTAGTTTCAGTATGAAACTATGACTTGTGTTAGTATTTTCTTGCAGCAAACGTGCCTGAAATACTTGGAGTACGGAACAATTTCAGAGGGGACGTATTTAATTCCTTCTCAATTTTCATGAGGCAAAAGGAAATAAGAATTGAATGAAGGTTTAAATGAAAGTGACAGTTAATTGGAATTTTACCTTTGCAAAGTGTTCATAGATCAAGCATCAGATTTTTTTTTTTATTTAGGAGGAAAATTAGGTAATAAAGCAAAATGGAAATAAGTCCCTGTAGAGTGATAAACATCACCCCTATGAAAATGGCTTTGTCACAAAAAACCACAGTTGGCATTTCCCCATCACAATAAGTCAGTGCTTCTCTTCTGCTTGCAATAAAATTATATTCCAATTTGCCTACAAGTTTCTTCATTTTATTATAGGAAAGAGGCTTCACATTTCTTAGTGGAAGCTGTTTGTCTGTTTTCCAGGAACAACTCCATTAAATGTGTCCATAAGATATATGAGTGTAAAGCCCCCTCCTTCTGCCTCTCCTATGAGATTTGATTACCATATGTCCCTTTAAAGAAATGACAAGATCAAACCAATACTGTATAAATTCAGCTGATTCATGTGAGTTTATAGTAATCTCCTTCCCTAAATTAAGCAAAATGGCATTCTAAACTGGAATTAGTTCCGAAAAGAGTGTTTAAAAGTGTAGGTGAGTTCTGATTTTGTATGCATATGAAGCTTAAAACCATTCTGCTTTGTTCAGGTTCTTCAGGAAATCTTCCAGACCGAAGATACAATCTTATTATTGGAGAGATCCATAAAGGCAAAGGAGTATCCACTGAAAGTGGCTCAGACCCGCCTGGAAGGACGAACCAGACGACCCAACATAGAACTCTGCCGTGATGCACCTCAATTTCAGTAAGTAAAGGCCAAACTACTCTCTACTCTCTCCCTTCCTTCACCAGCCACTCAAGAACAGGAAATTTAACAACAGTATGAATGAATCAGATGAAATTAGACTTGCATTCATTATATCGTGATACAAATTCTGGGAGAAAGAAGTAAAATCCAAGTAGCTACATTGAAATAGTAGGCCAAAACGTCTAACGTTCAATGTGTGTGGTTGCCTTAACTGTCCTGGGAGAAGGACTCTAAAGAGCTCAATTGCTTGTTGGCAACCAGTATCTTTTGGGATTCAGTCTCATGTCCAAGTTGGGATTTAGGAATTGGTTTTAATTGCATTCTCTATGAAACACAAGATTTCACTTTAGGAAATACCAAATTTTAGAAACATGTTATCCCAGACAAATGTCTTTAAATGCAAAAAAAAAAAACCCTAAACCTATAAAATGGTCAAGCTCTTAAAAGAGTTAATTGCAAATAAGCATGAGGCAATTACTGCCTTAACTAATTTTCAGCTCTGTAGTGACTCCAGTATCATCTTGGTGCAGGTTAGCTCATTTGACATACATTTTGGTTATATAGCTGTGGGGGCTTCCCAGCACACGTTAGCATCAGCTTGGTGACCCCTGTGTCGTGATCCACTGTGTCTTCCTGGATATCGAAGATGATGTCTGAGATACTAGCCTTCCTTCCCTAAAGACTGAATTTTAATCCCACTTATCTCTCTCCAATCCAGTTGGAACACAACAGTGTTCCAAAACGGTGTATCTTATTTAAAATGCTGTCTTCCAAATACTTTGTGAGGGGGTTTTCTCAAGAAATACTGTTTCTCCCATAGCTGGAGGGAGTTTCACAGTCCAGTAAAAAGAATTCTGTCTATTTTTATGAAACGTAGCAAGCTATTCCCTTTTTATTTTTGCCTCTAGCAAAATCCCGCTGTATACAAGAGCTTCACTTACAAGGAGATTAATGAAGTACATAATGCTTAAACTAAGGATTTATATTATTTTTCCTAAACAATGTTTTGTCAGCTCAAAAAGCTTCTATTTAAACAAGGAAGTGGCAATCAATCATGGTTTATTGCACTGGTATTTTTCCAACTTTTCTAACTCCTTAAACCATAAAATGCACAATGCAATATATCTTTTTTTCAGCCTTATACCTCTTTAATTGGATCCTAACCTTTCCTTTGGCATATCCATATATTAGATTTCTTCAGCTTCATGCTCTGCTCTCCACATCCATTCTGTCAAAAAATATCATTTTGGATCTGAATTTTTTTATACCCATTTGGGGAGTTTTATTCATGTGGCTTTTCATATCACATAAATCATGTCTGTTCTAGATGCAGAAGTTCAGCTTTTAGAAACCATAAAAAACAGTGATTACACAGTAGCATTCACTTAGCAGTTACATTTACTACAGGAGCAGATCATTTCCCACTTCAGTCACCATCACACCATCAATTAAGTAAGCAAATAAACTAGTATCAGCATTTTATTAAAAAAACAAACCCACACAAACCCCAAGATGGCTTTAAGTATTAATACATAACTCCAGCTTTATACTCACTCTGAGGCTTGTTCTCTCCTTCCTCCCTGAAGATCTCTTCCAGAGAAATGCCTGCAGCTTTGTGATTGATACTGATCTGGTCAGCAGGATCACGTGTATCCAAGATATAAAACTTGTTTGATTTAGGATCACAAATGCAGTGCACAAAATGCACATTGTCCCTTCTTCATCCCTCAATTGCGAGGGATGCTGTTGATGTCTAGAAAAGTCTGGAAGCTCTATTTCAAGTCACTGGAACATCTTTGAATATTTTCTTTAATTAGAGTGAGAGGACATTAACATGACATACTTAAAAACAAGTAGTACATAGGAGTTCAGAATCAATCTAACATAACCTAAAAGCTAGTAGGAATAAGAGCTTCACAAGCTGTTGTACAGCTACTTGGGAGTCTTTTAGGCTTAAAGTATACACAAGTTTTCTGTCAATCTAATAGGACTTCTGATATTTTAACCAAAATATTTATACAAATACACTGTTGGCTAGATGCAGTTATATTGACAGAGAATTAGCATAACCTGTTCTCCTTCCTCCAATGCATATGAATTTTGCTCTACCCAGCTCCCTGATCCAGACCAGGTTATGCTAGATGCTTTAGCTGATCCAAATCAGTGGATGTTATATTCATCACAGCTGCAATTACAAACAGCAATTCTGACAGGGTATTTGAAATTTGGGCACCTTTTTCTACCACAGTTTTTGGGTGAGCTCAAGTCTCAAAATGTATTTTCCTGGAGACAAAATCCTATCTGAGAAAGAAAAACCATTTCCTAATTCACTTTTTAAGGATTTTTTGCTTTTAAATTATGTTATATGTATTTCTCTTATGTGGTTTAAAGCAAGAAGGAATTCAGTCCAATAGCTCAACAGTAATAGCAAAACAAAATATCAAGTGAACCACTTCTTTGTAACATGTACATGTTATCTAAGTTTGCTGTTTATTTAAAAGGAAGTGCTGATGTTGGCACTTGTTCTCTGTGTGTGCTGCCAACTTTGTAGTTGAAGGGATTAGACACAAAACAAATTAATAAAGCCTAGTTTTTCTGTGCTGAAACAACTGGGACTGTCCCAAAGCAGATTAAAGTGGATTCTGGAAAATTCAATCTTTCTTATTTCTATAATGCACTGAGCAATTAACATAACATGAGACAAAACACGTAGCTGACAGTATTAGTTTACCAGCTCAGGGACTATACAAGACAATTTGCCATATCTCCAGTGATAAGCCACTGGAAGAAATGTGGTTATTATCATCTCACAGAAAATCTTGATTTCAGAGCCCTACATTCAATGGTTATTCTGGCAAGTGATTCTTGTTCCAATTAACATCCTTCAGTGCCAAATCTAGACCGTTTAGCACATCCTGCTGCACAGGTTCAAGCTAGCATGAACTACATCAACACTCTGCAGTAACATCCATCCCAAATATATTCCTACAGGACCACATCCAATTGCTCAACACACCTGTGCTAGCCCTAGAAAGGCTAACAAATGAGAGGCTGCAAGTGAAGAAGATAGATAGCAATAAGAAAGAAATATCAAATCAGAGCAGCTTATTCTGCTATTGAAGGGCAAGGCAAGCAAGAAATCATCATTTACAGAAAGCTAGTTAGGCAAATAAGTTTCATATTGATTCAGTCCAAAGCAGCTGTTTAAATCTATCCTAAAAGCGTGAGCTGTCCACTGTCAAAAAAGGAATGTGCTGAAGTTATGCAAGCAACCTGTCCCTTTCTCTTTCATCAGGCTTGTGACTGAAGTTTATACCATAGATGACACCATACAGACCTTAAAGCAACGTCTGCAAGAAGCTCGTGATACTCTGCACATGCTGATGATCAACAAATCAAACCTGGAACATGACATTGCTGTGAAGGCAAACTCCCTCTACATTGACAAGAAGTGCATGGACATGCGCAAAGTCTTCCCCAGCACCCCGCGACTCATTGGTTACACTTGAGTTGTAACCTTTAATAACATAAAAGTTGCAAAGGTGCAAATATTTCCTGAAGAAAATCATTAGTATTCTGTTTTCTCAAGTAAAAGCCCAATAGAAATAAACTTATTAAAATTAATATCAGACCTCTTTCCTTTGAGCAACCTCATAATCTCAGCTGTAGCTGCTACTTATTCAAACAGAATTAGTAGAGTTATTTTAACAGAACCAGACCACACAAAAATAAGCAGACAGATATGGCAAGGTCCATGAGTTACTAGCTAGAGATAATGTTAGACTGAAATATAGTATTTCAACAGAATTAGTACAATACAGGAGTTAATTGTTCAGGGTAATGTGCTGTCTGTGTTTCAATCCTTGTCTGGAAAAGTCCAAATGCTACCTCATCCTTACACTCTCCTCCTGTCTAGTAATGCTAGATTGGTGTTTGGAATTAGAGGATGTTGGACAAACTTGATTCACAGAAGCTGATGGGCAATTTCAGTGTAATCACTTCAGGTACACATGTAGCCTGTATTCACTGACAGGGACTAATTATTTGTTACTGATGTGATATTTGCCCAAGTCTGAAAAGTCTTAGAAATCGGTAGTATCTATCATTAAATCTTGAAGGACTTCATGAGCAAAGACAGTACCATTGCTCTATTGTGGCTAAGGAGAGAGCTAAGACAAAACAGGAATGCAAACAGCAACATGATATGCTTAAAGTCCTTCAGTCTGTAAGTCAAGATTGCTCAGCTTTCTAGTTCTTAATGGAGCACTACTCTGTGTGGTGGGGAAAAGGGTGGAATGAGCTTTGAAGATCTGACTTCTGTGGCTGACAGTTGAAACACATTAACAGTGCAGTAATCCTAGCAAAGGATTTGAGACAGAACTAGTTTTAACTA
Organism: Coracopsis vasa; assembly: GCA_026283785.1. NCBI lineage: Eukaryota > Metazoa > Chordata > Aves > Psittaciformes > Psittacidae > Coracopsis > Coracopsis vasa. Next base: position 38,835 of record JANHGB010068148.1, read on the forward strand.
ATGATAAAGCAGTCTGACTGCTTTGGACAAAATGGAGAAGAAATGTTTCACTGTTATTTGTGTTCCTTCCTGAAGTTGCTCATGCTCATTTACAGAGTAACCATCAAACTACAATGCTAGTAACTGTTTCCTGCTACCTCAGGCTCCTCTCTACAGGGCAGCTCTAGGAACACACCAAACGCATTTTACACTGGATCAAAGCCAAATCTGAAACAATGCTAGGTTTGAAAGTCTCCTGCATAAACTGGCTCTGGTCCTTACCCTTTGTTTTGTGTGGGTGGTGGCTTACCTAGCTACCATCAAAGGTAACGTTGCTGAGGGAGGCTGGGCTGAGCAGCACCCATACTGCCCTGTGAGCTAACCTCAGTTCTTGCTGAGCCTGACTGTGGCTGAGCCACATGACACTCAGGTTCTCTCCTTCAGATAGTACTGAACGACACATTACATCCTTCTAAAGATTTAAAATCATGGGAAACCATTTTGGAACACAGGATTGGGAAGTGACACCTACGCCTACTTCTGACACTCATTAAACCCATCTCACACCAACTATGCTGCATCTTGATTTTCTAAATGAGGATAAACCGTAGTCATGTTGCACATGACTATGGAGAGAGCAGGCTGCTTCATCCAGCAAGCTAATCATAGAATCATAATAATCATAATAATCATAACAATGCCAAATAGTGGCTTTTGGGGAGGATTTTTTCCAAATATAGGGAAAGGTATAGAAGTAATTTGGTTTTGTATGCCAATGTAGGGCTGCAGAGCAGTTCAAGGGGTCCTGGTGGTGCGCTGCTGGAGACAGAGCTCTTTTACTGAAGACTTCTGGTAATCTGGTTTGAACTAATAGTCGTACCTTGCTGTTTCTTACTCAGAAACACTTCACAGCAAATTTCTACCACGAAACCCCGCCTTGGGACATGACTTTAGGTGGGAGGAGTGGGGAGTCTCACGGTTTTGTTTTCCAGCAGGGAAGACTGTTACCACTGGTAACATTTTCTTCCCTCTCTATGCCTTTGTATGGAAGCAAGGGAGATTTTATCATTTGCTTCTGTTACTACTGGACCTAGGCTAAAGCATTTGATTTGCATTTCATATGCTATTTTTACAATGTATGAATAATATTTGTGTTGAGCTGTTAAATATTGACAGTAGTCCCACCCTGTTTATCAAATACTGACAGCCAACCAAGCAAAGGAGTAAAAATTATTTGGAAATTTGAATCTTCTTGAAGCCTTTAAATATATTTCTAGAAGTTGGAGGCTTTCCCAGTTCACGCAGCTACTCTAATAGCTAGAGATAGTTCCTCCCTTTGTGCCAAGAACTCAATTAAAGAAATATATAGCAGAAGGGCACTTCTGAGAGAGCTGAATCTTTTAACAGATCTTGACAGAAGAAAAGGACAAAAATGTCTGAAAACAATCAACACCAATGAAAAAGCCTGAATCAAAGCCCTGAATGTGAAAATTTGGGGGATTTGGGATGGAGATGGTGGCACTGAACAATAGTTCTGAACATCGCAATTTCCAGCTCCTTCCTGACTGTGCCTTTGTTCAGCAATGCTCTCTCCAAGACCTCAGCTCTGCTTTTGGGTGGAGTGCTCACTTGGTACATTGTCAGTGCAAACAACACTGAACTTGTTTGAACACAGTGTGAACTCCTACTGAGAGTGACTGCCTAAAATCATGGATCTGTGACAGTTAGTACTGCTCTTTGAGAGCACCATTTTCCATGAGAACAGTAATTCCCTCAGATTCAGCTACCATCAGCAAGAATAAATTTTTACTGAGTACTGCAAAAATAACAATACTTACGAAAATCATCTTCCCTAATTATAACTGACCAGAAGATGCCAAGTACATTATCCTAGTGGAAAAAACCTCAGTGAAGAAAGTGCTCTTATCTTTCATTAGTGGTATCCATACATTTCCACACTTTACTTTGCTGATGGTGTACATCTTCTTTTAAAAAGCATTGTTTTCTTTAGGCTATCAAAAAGGAGGAAACTTTCATGGACTTAGGCTATAAATTTATATAGAACAAAAAATGCTAGAAATAAGGCACCATTTGCTTCTTAGAAGTCAAGGTAGGTGGATAATGCAGAAAACTTGGATTCTAGTCTTGCTTTGCCACTGATTTACTGTGCAAATGTAGACTCAGCCTCCAGAATGCAGTTAATCCCAGTTGTGATGGGAATATGTCAAAGGAAAGACATTTCTAACAATTGCAGAGATACTCACCCAGACAAACCTGAGGATCTCTTAAAAAACCCCAGGCCAACAGAATGCAAACATTCTTTCAGCTTTTCTCCATAGATCTCTCTTCATATAAACTAGATCATTAATTACAGTACTCGCACGCAGCCACAGACATCAAGAAGCAAGATCTATTGTATTTCCGTATATAAACCCAGAAATTTAATGTGCAGCTCCACAATACTTGAAAGATAAGATCTGTTTCATAGCAAATAGACTAATGAAAAAAAGACCAGAACCTGTCCCTGCCTGTTTCAAACAATGAGATAATTTTAGTTCCAGACAAGCTATTTCCTAACATTATCTAAAGTATAGCTCATAAAAGTTTATGGACTCAGCCTCCAAAGAGAGTAAGAAAACAATGGATCTAAGTATCTTCACCAATGATAATCCCAGTCCAGTGCCACAAGGGCACTGATTATAATGAAGGTAGCTTATTTTACCCAAATCTATTGGTAGTTTATCCATCCTTTTTATTTTTAATTTAAACTCACAGCAAGGAAGCAGGATTGGTCACATACAGATTAAATGCCTTGCCACACAGAATTTACAGATGGAATCCCCAGTTAATATACGGGATGGTGCTCATAAGACAAGTCTTTTCACAATAGCTACTCACCTGGGTAAGACCTGGCATATGCTTTCAGCACAGGATATTATGGTGTGAGTAACAGGAGACAAGGAATATTAACTATGGAGACAAAAGAGTGCTGAGTTTGGGAATCTGTATTTATATTTCATAACATGTCTATTTTAAATTTAGAAAGGGGATAGCATGGGAGGTGCCTCTCAACACCTTCCCAGTGGTGCATTTTAGCATTTCCATTTTTACCACAAGTCAGTTCTGTATTTGCTTACAGCATATGCAGGCCTACTGATGTAGTAAGAAATCCCAAATCCAATGAAGAATGCATGCCAACAGGTTGGTAAGTAGCTACTTTCTTGGTAACAGTATGCACCAATTTAGATCTTTGCAATATTCTATCTGAAGATATAGAGTCAAACCTTCAAGTCTTCACTCTGCAGCTGCTTCAACAGCACTGATTTCACAGAATCATGGAACAGTTGATGTTGGAAGGGACCTCTGGAGATCATGTAGTCCACACACCTCTTGCTCAGCAAAAAGTCAACCAGAGCACATTGCTCAGTGCCATGTCTAGTCAGGTTTTGCCTGTTACTAAGGATAGAGGATCCACAACTCCTTTGAGTAGCCTGTTCCAGTGTTTGATAACACTCTTGGTAAAACAATGTTTCTTCTCAAGTTTAAATAGAATTTCCTGTATTTTTACTTGATCCTCCTCTACCAAGCATAAGTCTTTCTTGCTCCAGGCTGGTCTCAAGGAGCTGGAATTTCTGAGGATGTATCTTACCAGCAAAGACCAAGGGTGAAGAAGGCATTGAGTATCTTAGCCTTTTCCATACCAAGTCCCCTGCCCCACTCACCCAGTTGGCCCACATTTTCTTTCATCTTCCTCACCAATACACATGTAAGATGTCCTTCTTGTACCTCTTCATGTCCCTTGTGAGATTTTGGCTTTCCTAACCAGCCCTCATGCTTGGACAGTGTCTCTGTAACCTCCTGGGTGACTCAACACAGCTTCCACCTCTTGCATGCATCTTTTTCATGCCCAAGCTCTGTCAGCAGCTCTTTGTTTATCGGTGCAGGCCTCCTGCTACCTTTGGTTTATTTCCTGCCCATGTCAGCAGGCCATTCTCAAGTTCAGAGGAAGTCATCCTTGAAAAAATCAGTATCACCTGTGACCCCTCTACTCTCCAGGATGATATTCCACAGGAGCCCCAAACAGGCCGAAGTCTGCTCTCCCGAACCCCAGGGTTGTGATCTATTTGTCTTGTTTCCTTTCAGAGCCCCATCTCCAGAATTATGTTCCTGGAAAGAAGAAAATAAAACAAATCCACAACCTGGATGTCTCATGTGAAACCTCTGAAATCAAACACAACCCTCTCCTGATGGCAGCACAGAGAAAACCCAGACACTGTTAAAGTTTGTTCCTTAGATACCAGTTCTCTCCTTTTCCCTCCCAAGAACAGAGGTGAGTATCGTTAAGTTAGAAGAACTTGGGGAACCCTCCCCTTTCACACTCTCCTTTTCAGATCAGCTTTTCTCTGTTTATTCGATAGGGCAGTGTGGCAGGAGCTTGCTCCTCAGCATGCTTCTCCATGTTCTTCTTCAGAGAATACCCTGTACCTTTGGGACAGCAGTTCAGCATAAATGACCTCCAAGCCTGTTTTGCTTCGCTCACTGTTTTCAAAACTACACATCTGTTGTTCATCAGGAGATAAGAAGAAAAACCGTAGGTTGGTACTGACGTGGCGCACCCACTCTTCTCCCTAAGGAAGCCACCCTCCCTCCAGCACGTTGACTGTACAGCACAGCTTGGCGTTGTCAGCAAACTTGCTGAGGGCGCACTTGATCCCACTGTCCATGTCACTGACAAAGATGTCAAACAGCACTGATCCCAGTACCAACCCCTGAGGAATGCCACTCATCACTGCTCTCCACCTGGACATCAAGCTGGTGACTGCAGCTCTGAGTGTGATCATCCAGCCAGTTCCTTATCCACCAAGCAGTTTTGGCTCATTTTCTTTCATCACTGTAACATAAAGTGTACAGGGCAACACATTCTATAGAAGAGGTTCATAAGGAGAATTGCAGCATCACAAAAGTAGATATAGCAGTGACAAACAAAGGCAAAAAGCAGATGGCTCTGGACCTGGATTCCAAAACCAAAGAAGTGGTTTACAAACTACCATGAAAGTTCCAGCTTACTGATGCACTTTTTCCCAAAAAATTCTTTTAGGAAGGAAATCATCCCAAATAAGTTACAGACTTATTTTTAAACCAAGGGATTAAATTCTTACAGTAAAGGTACAACCAGTTCCAACAACAAAAAAATAAGTATCCAGTAACAAATAAATACATCATGGTTTACTGTGCAATAAAGAATTTAAATTTATAGTGGATGTAAACCAGCAAATCCTTCTTCCAATGCAAATTGCTTAGAAGTATTAAAGAGTGGTAGAAATTTCAGTATCACTGAATGATGATCCCACATCATGTAAGAACATGCTTGCTCTCCTCAAGTCATAAAATAACCGCTGGCTCCTTAATATGTGCACTACCAGTTCAGATCTGTTCTCTGGCCTCAGGCCTGCTGAAAGACACACAATAAGACAAACCTTCTATTAAAACTTAGTGAGGAGAATGGAGATACAGGTCAGACTGGCTTAAGCATTATTTGGCGAAGGAAAGACCCTCCTAACTATTTGGACTTCATAGCTCTAGTTATTTTTCAATTGGAATCCATAAATGTTTATTCAGTCTTCCTATGATGTCCTTTGATCTCCTACGTTTTTATTTTTGAAAGCACAGATAACATTCCTGTATCCATATTAGACAAATAAGTAGAGGAGACAACACAGTGGTTTGAACTTCTGTTTGGATTTTCTCTCAGTATTCATAAACACCGAGGCAGTCCTTCACTGGTTGCCAATGCAAAGAAAGTCAAGCTTATATGAAATACCCATGCTGATCTGGTATATTTAATGTAAAGCAGACCCATACAAATGAGAATCCCAGTCAGTTTGAGGGGGGGGTTAGGTTTATTATTTTAATGTTTCTAGAGGCACTTACTGTTGTGTGACTCCCAAAGCTTCCAATACTGAATGGATTTTTTAAAGTGATAAAAATTGAAGGGCAGAATGTCTAAATAAACAAGGCAGAGGTTATCTTCGGGTGGGAAATTCCTTAATGTGGTGAAAGAAATGTTAATCAGAAAATTCAGCACAAAACCAGGCTTTAAACAAACAACAGGCAGCAGAGGAAATCATCTCCAGGTCAGGGGGCAACAAGCAAAGTGTGATTAGGAAGGCGGTAGGACAGTGAGTGTCAGTGGGTCCCTACTCTCCACAGCCTAAAAGCCCATCTCAGTTATTTCATAACCAAGCGGAGCTGGCACAGCAAGAGCAGGGAGTGACAGTGACACCATGGGGCACTGAGGAGCACAGACTGAGGCACTGAACCATGTTCCAGTTACGGTCCTGAGAACCATCCCACATGCTGCCCACTGACTAGATCACTGGCATCCTGCAACTACCCCTGCACAATGCTCCTTGTGGCCCATGCAACCTGGTTTGCTTTAGCATGAAAGAAGGAAAAGCCTTTATTGAACAGGCACTTGATATCGTAGGGCCCATGCAAAGCATCTAGGGTCTTCCTATGTTATGGTGTAGTTAAGGCACTGCAGGAGGAAGAACAACATTGTTTGAAAAGCTCAGCTTCAAAAACAAAAACAGTCATGTTATTACAAACATGCAACAAAGAGAGGAGTGTATTCATGCCCTCATATCACATCTGTGCCCTGCAGGCAATGTTCTGAGAGAAGTCTGTGAAACTTGTACTTGCAGCTATCTCAGACAGCTCCACCTATAACTGTATCAGCTCTGTCTCTCTCTCTCTGCCTGACACCATGCCAGAATTGCGGACGTGATCCCCTGATGTTCCTCCTGATGATGTTAAATCCTGATGGCTGTGTTTAACTAGCAAGCACTTACAAATACACCATACAGGAAAACAAGGTAAACATGAAAATGGACTCAGGAGTTGTATTTGCATCTATTGTGCTCATCTTTGTATAGTGCAGATAAGCACAGTGATCTAAACACACTGACAAGCTTTCAGGGAAGGAAGAACTGTGCTGCTGCTCAGGCCTGAGGGAGCTCAAATCCAACCCCATGTACCGTCAGTTTGTGAACTTCCACAATGCAGATGCTGCTGGGACTTCAGCCCCGGGACTGAACTGATTAAATGTCAACCACGATTCTGTATATGTTATACAGAGCTGGAGCACCTCTGCTATGGAGGCAAGCTGAGAGAGCTGGGTTTGTTCAGCCTGGAGAAGAGAAGGCTCCTTATTAAGGGGAGACCTTAGAGCAGCTCCAGTGCCTAAAGTGTTCCTACAAGAAATTTGGAGAGGGGCTTTGGACAAGCACCTGCAGGGACAGGAGAAGGGTGAATGGCTTTAACCTGACAGAAGGGAGAGTGAGATGAGCTCTTAGGCAGAAGTTCTTCCCTGTGAGGGTGCTGAGGCGCTGGCACAAGGTGCCCAGAGAAGCTGTG